>LACB01000469.1:0-21616 GCA_030142185.1 Penicillium thymicola
AGTAGAGGTAGAATAGAGTAGGGGTAGAATAGAGGTGGAAGAGGAAGAGGAAGAGGAAGGGGAAGGGGAAGGGGAGGTTGAGGTAGAAGTAGAGTGAGGAAACTAAAGAGGAAGTCGCGTAAGTTGCACTTTCCAGTTTGAGGGGGAAAGTTGCAGCTATTTAAGGAAAGAGGGGGGGAAAACAGGCAAGGAACCATCTAGGAGTCCTTTATATAAGTTGGGAAATATACCTCCCAGGGCTGGGTCCAGATATGACGATGACTTCATAGATATCTGGGCAACGGGACTGGCCTCCGCCTGTTTAACCACTACCTATACCCTCTATAATCCTATATTTCTATATTATTCTCTATTATTCTATTAGTTCCCCCTGTAACATTCTAAACAAGAGGATTATTGACCCGAGAGATGTTACACTTCTTTCTCTTCCTCCCCCACTTTAATGTCCGTGCAACCGTCACTCCAACAATTACCGCGCAGTAGGGGCATCCTACAACATATACACCATTCCTAGTTCAGTAACTTATAGGTTTCATTTTCATGCGCATTCACATAACCTGAACCACTCACCGGCAAAACAAAGAATCAATTACCGGGAAAACCCGTCCATATTCGTCAATACTTTCGCGCTTTGACAAGACCCTTGGCAAAATGGTACAACATAGACTTCGGAGAAAATCAGCCGACAAACCGGGGGAAAATCATTACGGAGTACAGTGGTCCTCGGAGTCTGAGCCATGATACGGAATGTACGGAGTGATCGGGTTGAGGTATAACATGTGGTTATTTCAAGAATATTCGAGACTATTCACAATCCTCATAGATCCTGATATCCACATGTGGTGACGTCGGATGAACGGTTGATAGCCCCCCTGACCCAGTTTTTTCCCCGTTAGTCGCGGCCAGCTCCATACCAAGCCGAGGTGTTTATTCCAAGTCTATCTATTGCCTTCCATGTCCCCAGTACTCTAGCCCCTATGGAATATACTAGATTGCTGCCTGGTTAACCCTGCCCAACATACCGTAGCCCCTGGAAGTTAAGGGGGAAAAAAGGCCTAACCTTGGTACCTCCGGGCCCCGACCATTGGCCCAACACCGTAACCCTCAGATATTCCCGCAAAAGCAAAGTAAAGTAAATAGCCGGATTGGCAACTCTGCCGTTTCACTTGAAACGGGTTCCTAGTTAGATTGGCTACTATTCCCTATTAGTTACGGGGGGTGGTGGAGGTATAATATGAAGGTGGTATCATTCGATTCATAAATGGCTCTCTAACTATCTACTATGGTGATGTGATTATATTCGATTTCGCGAGTTTCCCCGACTTCCGCCCCCCGTCTGAAACCTGCGCTATCCGACTGGCTACTATCACCGCTCCCCTTCTTCCTTTTGGGTTCTCATTACCCCTCTATGTCCTTTGAGACGGGCGCAGGCGCAGGCGCAGCCCGTTTGTTAACATAGGCATTCACAAAGCAAGTAACGCTACCGGCGACCAACAGCCCCACCGCGGCCCAAGTCATCCCGAGAAATTTCTCGCCGTACTGGGCTGACACGTTCGAGCCCTTGCCGTGGGCATTGATTAGAGCGACAAATTCAAACCCGATGACGGTGGCGATTATGGATGCGATGCTGATACTAAACGATCCGAGCTAATTAATGACTCCATGTCAGCCACTTTGGTCGTACTCTGGGGAAATGGCGAAATGCGAAATGCGAAATGCACCTCGCTGAACTGGGAAGTGCGCTGCCTGCATAAATGTGACATGCAGAGACGAGGTTTATGTAGGGGGTAAACTCCACCAGATGGGGTGCATGTATAATTGTAACTCACCATGAAAAGCCAAAATTCAATCAGGCCCTGGCTTGCTTTCGGAGCGATAGTCGCCCATACTCGTACAATAATCGCAACGCCCATCGCGCCTACCCCGATACAGTACATCACGGCCATGACTTGGGATGTCATCTTAAAGGCGTGGAAGTCATCGCTGATAACGCGCGGCCACCCCAGCTGCGGGCTGGAGGTGACCTCCTCCGGCCAGGCTTGTGTCGGGTCGAATGAGGATAAAACCGTGCGGTTCGAGCATTCAGTCACGTTGCGCGTGGCTTCTACACCGGCGTCGGTTGTTATCAGTGTTCCCTGGCAGTAGGACAGTATATGGACGGAATAGAAATCGTGGGCTCCACTGCCGGTGTTGACTGAGGGCGTGGAAAGCTAAATGGATTAGGCCAAGTCAGTCTTCTGCATCTACCTACCACTTATAATTTGAGACGATCGGACTTACCGTCAAGAGATCCACATCCTCGAGGAAGTTTGTCTGCGTCCCTGCGAAGAGACATAGGAGGGTGAGGATAAATGCGACAAATACTGCCACGGTCTGGAATAAGCCCTTGAAGTTCGACATGGTGGTAAACCTGAGTCGAGTGGATGTGTTGGTCTAGTTCTAGTTGTCTGCAAGATGTGGCTGGATCCGGCATGCAGTATCTGGGTGATAACCACAGCGGATGGTGTGAAAGCTCGATATTCAATGAGAAGAACCTAAATCTGCGGTTCTCGCCCTCATATACATAGCATTCTGGATATCGGGAGGATCGGGAGATCGGGGTCTTTTCCCACGATGGCTTCATTCCAGACGTGGGCTGTTAGAAAGGGCGAGAGACGTATGTTCTGCATAGTATCGAGTTTGGGCTTTTCATGGAATGTATGCATTACACATGATCGGATAGAAGGCCTCTAGCTATTGACAATGTAAGTCCGGAGTGGCCTAGGTATGATGGCTGGGTGGGAAGGGGATGATGGGCGTGGTCCCGCGCGCTTTAGGAATGTTCAGAATGTTACCAGCCACGAAGGATCTTGCATGTCGACATCGTACTTGTGTTTTATTCGTGGAATCTGGTATTGATGAAATTAATTTAGATATGAATTGGATATGAATTTTATCTGTGGGCTGGTTTTGGGAAGTTTTTCGACTTCAGAGATGAAGGGATGTGCCAGGGTTATATACTATTAGCTCCCAAGAAATTTGATGTCAGCGACAGGGGTTTAAGTATTTACTGGCCACCTCCCATTATAAGGCACCGCTAAATTATAAATTAGAACTATTTCCCTTACACTTATATAAAAGATGATTCTATCCTAGGACTGACAAGATATATAGATAAGACATGACAAGGCTGCATAAGCGGCAGACAATTGTTGTAATAATACAAATAAGAAGCAATAGCCGGTCAAAAGAAGTAAAGTACAGGGATGTCATCGAGTTGAAACTAGCCGCCTTGTTCGCCTGTGACAAGCGAGCTTGACCTGAAGATTTTTTTCATCTCGTATGAAGTAGGAATGAAAGTGTTTGCCCCAAGCGGCGCCGCAACCTCAAAATCGAGAAGAGTCACAGTCCTACTCTCTCTTGCATATAGAACATTATGCTTCCCAGGGTCGTCAAGACGGATAGAGATGGCACGAAGCGCGTGGATAGCCTTCAAACATTCATTTTCAACGTGGGCTCGCTCAGCTGCATTAAGCATATGCCAGATATCACAGAGTCGCTCTCCCTCCCGGTATTCCATAATAATCACGTAACCTGCCGGAAATAGACTCGAGCATATGACTTGTCCTCTTGCAATACATTTGGGGAAAAGATAGGATCCAGGCGGTTGGGCTGTTTCCAGGCGATGGTAAACAGCAGCTTCATTGTCAAACCTATACAGAGGTCATTAGCTAAACCCAATGATAGAACACGGTGTAACTCACAGTGCATCTAAGACAGGTATCCAGCATTTTAGCACTCGTCGAACTCCATTGATTTCTGCTAACCACACCACCTTTTCCTGGTTGTCGGGAAGTGACATTTGTTCCACGCAGTTGACAATCACAGGCGTTGTGGTTCCACATTCAACAGCCACGCTGGTCGGTGTGATAGTCTGGGGGGTGCCTCGGGGAGGCAATTCCTGGGAACGAAGAAGGCATAGCCTTTCTGATGCACGAAGCCCGGAAATACCTCTCAACTTTTATATATGTTAGCAGCTACCCGTATGTCTGAAGTTCACCTAGGTAGGCACTTACCCTTGTCGCCGTGTCAGGGTCACTTTCACGGTAATTTGGATCCGACTTGGACAGAAGACAAAATCCAACGAACATTTGTCGGAGCGACGGACCTTGACAATCATATCCGATGGGCTGTGAGAGGAGGTACGAAAAGTCGCTGGCTCTCTTGACAAACACAGTGAAGTTATACGTAGTCAAGAAAGCGTATCTGACCCGTGCCATTCGCATCTGGGTTGCAACTTGTCCTAGAAGTGAGAAAAGGTCAGCCGGGATTGAGTAACAATATGAGTTGGTGGTAAGGGTATACCAATCAGAGTTTCTAAGCGAGGGCTTGGGTTTGGACAATTGATTTCCATTTCGTGGAAATCCACTGTCCAGGGTGTCTTGAACTCGCCAACCATAGAGATGCCATCAAGGAAAGCAGAGGATTCTGGATTCACCACGAGACCGAAAGCGACATCTGGGACAACTCTGGCAGAGAAGCTAAGAGCTTGGATATCAGCGAATCGTACGGAGGACATTTCAGGCAGCGGCATCAATGCTTGAATAACAGGATCACAAAGATTTCGTACGAATCTTCCGGAAAGACCTAGTTCACTGCCCACAACATAACTTTCAGACTCATTGTTGATAGGGACTTCATGCGTGATTGGTGTCGAGTGAAATATGGTCATAACGTCTTGCACAAACGAGACCCAGTGTCCCATATACCCCAAAGCCACACGGTCATTGTGAACAGATGGGTGCGTTGTACCACCATTTCGTAGTAAGGGTGCTAAAGGGCGAGCCAGCTGTAACTGAGCGGGTTCCATGTTGTGTTGGTTAAGAGGAGCATCTGTTATATGTTGAAGACGGAGAGTGGAGAAGAGTGGGGTCCCAATTTGTACGGTTACGTGTACGGGTGACTATAGGGATCATCATCACGTAACTCTCTCATTGGCTAGTACCTTACAGCCTATTTTATCACCGCCTTCTTGAAGTAAGGTACATTGATTTCAACTTCTCTTTTACACCTACATATGTACTTCACAGGTCACGCCAGGTCTCAAATTCCCGTGTTGTCAAAAGAAAGACCTCGGACTGGACGGCTTTAGGTCCATCCTTGGGTTTCCTTCTAAACTTCAATGTTGGAAAAATACGGTAAGTATTAGGCATGCTATGTGTAAGCACACACTGACATCTTATTAGATCTTCTTTTTTGGATGTTCTTCTTAGGGTCTTTCTAGTTGTCTTTCTAGATGTCTCTTTGTATGTCTTTTTATATGTCTTTTTCATATGCATATAAAAGCGGCAAAAAACATAAACCACACAGATCACGTTTCTATGTATAGGTATCACAAGAGATTTGAATAGCGTCAACATTTGGTACGTATTTTCTAAGGCATTAATATCATTGACCTGGTAATCTAGGTATTTAGGCATTATAAGGCATCATCTGGGTTCAATATTACTACTAACTATGTTGTACATAACTAATTCCGAGGTTGGTTTTTGTAAAGTGAGAGTGGGTCTAAATTACTGCCGGGCAATATAAACCAATGAGAGAGTTATGTGATGTGACCACTGTAGCCGCCCGTACACATGTCAAATGCGTGGACATCCTCAGATACTAAGCGTGAACAGCTACTACCTAGCACGTGGAATGATAAATTTAACTCGCTTTTATAGATGAGATCTGGCCAGGACTGGCTGCGGAGCTTCCCCACAAGAGCAGAGAAGAGCAGCTTGCCTTCTACGATGGTTACAACGTTAGATTTCCAATACTCTCATAGCTTGTTTCTTCGAACATTCAATCTGTCTCACATTACATCCATGTACTTCGACGTGGCCCTCTCAATGGGCCTTTCCTACATTAGACATATCGCTTTATCTTCAATTCCCTAAGCTGGGAGTGATATTCTTTTGTGAAATCTACCAACTTCCCACTGTTTTCGTAAAGATATTGCTAGAATTGGGAGCTTCGCACAATGGTCCTTGGTAGACCTATTTAGGATATCGGAGATACATTAAGGGCTAAGGTTATAGGCGCATTAGAGGTGGTCATCCCCAATGTTTGGGTTGAAACCCCTAGTGACACATCAGACCATTATGTATTTTGTTTTCTTGTTGTTCACGGGTGAGTCAGCTTGCGCCAAACAACCCCATAAGCAAGGTGTAGGTAGACCGAAGGATATTACACAAAAAAGAAATTGACATGCAACGTAGGTCAGACCAAAATTTATAATGGCACAGTAGGATGGAATTAATATCTCACTCAAATAACCTTGCCAATCACATCGCTAATCCAGGGCATTGTTATAATATTATCAGCTTTTAGCGCGCCCTATAGGGGGAAGTAACACAACAACGTGAGACAACATGCAAGGTAGAGACCTCGATGCGAGGAACGAACCAAGTCAACCACTGGGAGCTAGTGGCTTGCTCTCACTAGCATCCGGACTGGGAGGTAGGTGTGCGCTGATTCGATAGAGCGCTGAAGTCTACCTAGGTACCTAGGTAGAATCCTTCCAATAAATCTGGGTCTAGGGCTGCAGGGTGTCATGTATCGAGTCTAGACACGACGCGATATGAAACTTGGAGAAGACATGTCTTTAGATGATTATTACTGATTATTCCCAAGGTCCACGGGCTTGGTCGACTGGCTGTATGAGGTTCGGAGACACCGAGCATTACACACGTACCTTCCTACTTAGGTATTTAGTCGACTAGTATGTGTGATGTAGTGACATCTATCCTCCAGGGATGAGACGATGCGCCCTGGATCCACAGAGTCTGGATACCAGTTCACAGCAAGGAACATATACGAAGCAGCCGTAACAACAGGGAAATCTTCTGAAACAGGTCGCTTTTCTAGAAGGCAGCTAACATACTCCGTATGCAGCCTGCAACGGGGGGCAAAGTGCAAGGGCGGAATTCCAGACCGAGCAACCAATAAGAAAGACGGAATAAGCAAAGAAAGTCATCTGCCTTCATTGGCCGTTCACCATGACATGTCTAGCCCGAGATCGTCCAGGTATCCACGTAAAGTAAACCATATAGCCTAACCCCCTAGGAAAACAAAGTGGAAAAAGGGGAAATGAGGCCCAATTAATCTGCAGGGCGCATATCATACCTGTGTACCTTAGGTGGGTACAAAAGTTTCTCAGATTCATTCCCGAGTATCCTAATGTAGGTGGGTTGCCCGAGACATCAAACCACGCGTGGATTGACCTCGTGTTTCTGGACAATTAACCACGCGAAATGTGAGCACGTGCGTGTCATCACCAAATCCAGCCTTAGAGGACCAAGCATTGTAGAAGCATACTTGGCGACGCCTTGCCGGTACGCTTATCATTGCTTGACAGGCTTGGAATTGCTTGGGATTGCTTGGAAATGCTTGGAATTGCTTGTGCCGATGCGAGGAAATAAAGCAAGCTTTGGCCAAGATTCTCGAAAGTCTTGATGTCAATATGCTCGCATGTATCGATGTCAGATGTGTTTTTGGTCCAACATGGTCGATAGTACACAATCTTAGTTTCGTTTGAACCGGATTTCACCAGAACACTTGTGTCAATGAGAATCTAGCTCATGCCATCTACTAACTACACCGGATAGATCGGAATGTAGGAAAGTAGTGACACGCAACGTGATAACACGTGTTGAAGGTAGGTTTAGATTTCGAGGGAAGGTGTGGAGAATGGAGTTGCACATGGTCAAATGCTGCACGCTGATTGGCCAGAGATCATGCAAGGAAGATGCCGGGGTTGCCAACTAGCGCGGAACTGCCTCAGCCACTACGTCAATCTTCAATGGCCCAGATGCGGCCCGTTTTGGTACTGGACCATATGGAAGTGATTTGTGGGAGAAATGATTTCTTTCTTGCGTATTAGAGAGATTGGACAATCGCCATGGAAAGTCTGTACGTGTGTCAAAGCGTAAATGATATTACCCTCGATCCGAGATGAGCTCCGGCTCCGGGACTACGTGTTTGAATAAGGCGGATGCCACTTTGCCCGATAGCATCCCATTGGCATTGTATTGGCATTGCCTTGGCAATGAGGATTTAGCCAAGAGTTGATGTTTTATGTCCATGTATAAAACCTGTACCTTGTAAACACTTCATAACCTATAAATAAGGTGATATTTGTAGATACTCCATAACATATATGTTGTAGGAGTAATTATTATTGCATGTCTAACTCAAACGGTGAACAGAATTCATCGCCCCCGCGAAAAGTTTGGGAAGATCTGCCACGAACCGCAGGCGGTGGCGATCAAAATTGAGATTCTGCCTCCACGTGCATATTTGATTGGTCCCCGGTCACTCCATTGAAGACCAATCGGATCCACTTCGATCCACTAAAAGTAGAAATTCTGCTTTCGGAGCCAAAACCAGCAATAGCAGACCCATAATTACACCCAAATAGGGTCCCAGAGGGCCCTGACCCCGAGATAGAGTGGTTCTTGCCTTCTGACTTTCCAAGCTTTTCTTTTTTTGTTCGCCAATTTTTCTGAGTTTCAAGTGGAGACACTAAATTGTGTCGCATGTCTTCCACGCTCCGCTTCCCTCACTTCTCCTTCTCGCCTCTTCTTCTTCTTCTTCTTCCTCTTCCCACCTTTCTCATACTTAAGAGGTCAATCGCCACTTTCCTGGGTTGAAGTCACTTACCTTCCCCAACAACTCTGGTCACTTCGACTCTTTCCTCACCCGGAATTGAACCTCTTCACAGATAAAGTTTTTGCTCACGCGACACTTTTCAGTGAATCCTCCCACGATGACCGACTTTGGTCCTCGTGCCCCTCATGGGCCCGACATGTCGGGAGACCACAACCCGCTGGAGGATATGGACATGAACGAGAAGGGTGCTTTCGATTCCCTCATTCGTCCCGATGACAGCTACACCCCCGAGGGTGTCTACTGGGCTGATCTCCCGCTGTGGAAGAAGATCACCTTCGTCACCTCCTACAATAACATGGAGGCCAAGCGTGAGCTGATGGATATCTGGTCTATGATGAAGGTGGACCCCCTCTCGCCCATCTCCTACTACTTCCGCAACATGGTCCTCCCTGGTGCTGGTCTCGGTCTGGAGGGTTACGTGCTCTTCTCTATCGGCAACATCAAGCCTCTCTTCCAAGCAGCCTTCCCTGATTGCTGGAAGCACGCCAAAACTTGCAGTCAACAGTGGATCTACGCTATTGACTACCTCGAGATCATCGGTATCATTGTGGGTCAGATTCTGGTCGGTGTCTTGGGTGACTGGTAAGCTGCAATTGTCCTACCCTTGAAAATGAGTCTATGCTAACGTGGGACTAGGGTTGGTCGTCGATGGGGTTTGATCCAGGACGCCGTCATCATGCTTCTCGGTCTTGTTATGTTGACTGCTGCCTGGGGTGTCACCCAGAATGGCTGGATCATCTGTTATGCCTGGTGTCTCTTCATCTACGGTATCGGTGTTGGTGGTGAGTACCCCATGACTGCCACTAGCGGTATGGAAAATGCCGTCGGCTCTGGAAAGGTCTCCACCAAAGAAGATCGCCTGCACCGTGGTCGCAAGGTCACTGCCGCTTTCCTGATGCAGGGTTGGGGTCAGTTCTTCAATCAGGTTATCCTGATCATTCTCCTGCTCTGCTTCCACCACGGCAGTGGCAACAACCCTTACTCCACCGTCTCTGTTCAGTGGACCTACCGTGTCTCTTTCGCAATTCCCGCCGTCGGTACTTTGTGGCTTGTTTACTACCGTGCCTACCACATGAAGGCTGCTAGCAAGCAACTTACCGCTGCCAAGAAGAAGGCTTCCGTCACTGGTTATGATGCCCAGTCCTTGAAGCTGACCTTCAAGTACTTCGGATTCCGCATGTTCGCAACTGCTGGTGGCTGGTTCGCCAACGATGTTTTCTTCTACGGTAACAAGCTCTTCCAGAGTGAGTTTATCAAGGTGATCAGTCCCGCATCTAACTCCGTCATGCCCACCTGGCTGTGGAACTTGGTCAATGTCGGTGTCTCTCTCTGCGGATACTACCTGGCTTCTTTCCTGATCGACAACAAGCTGTACGGTCGCAAATGGATGCAGATCATTGGTTTCATGCTCTGCTTCATTCTGTTTGTCGTTCCTGCTTTCAACTTCGACTACTACCGCCGCCCCGAGAACATCAAGGCCTTCCAGACTATGTACTTCCTGAGCTCTTTCTTCAACCAGTTCGGTCCCAACTCGGTCTCCTTCCTGGTTGCTGCTGAGGTGTTCCCGACACCTATTCGTGCCTCCGCTCACGGTATGTCCGCTGCCTGGGGTAAGGCCGGTGCTCTCCTCGCTGCCGTCCTGTACAACTATATCGATACCCAGACCAAGTTCTATGTCGTGCCTTGGTTCGGTCTGGCCGGTGCTATCATCACCGCCCTCTTCCTTCCTGATACCACTGGTCTGGACTTGAAGGAGCAAGAGCGCCGCTGGCAATACCTCCGCAGTGGCCGCGAGGCAGAGTACCACGGTCCTGCCGTCCACCCCAAGCACCTGTCATGGTACGAGCGCTACGTCCTGCGCAAGTCCCGCTACTACGATGCCGAACTCGACTACCAACAGAAGGTCGAGGACTACCGCATCGAGTGGGAGACCGCCATGGCCGCCAAGTCCGCTGAGAAGGATGCTGCCGATGCTCTGGATACCGATGACTCGCTTCTCGAGGGCCACGTGCACACATACTTCCACCGCACCAGTCCTATGTTCAAGGGCATGGAGAAGAATGTGTCTGCCAAGCAGGATACCTTCACCCTGCCTCCCGCTGCAGAGAGCGAGTCTGAGGAAGTTTACTCCAACGAGAAGCGCTAAGCCGTTACTTTGCTCGGTCCTCAGGTTATTACCTGTGATGTGGCCATGAAACTTTTTCTTAAAAAAAACTAGCTATCAATAATTCCCCATTTTTTCAAAATTTACTTTTTTTTCATAAAACTTATCATGCATTAACACCACGTTGCTTTTGGAAACCTTCATGCTTGCTACAAGGATTAGCTTGCATGACTTTTGCTTGACACATGAAGCGGGGCCCTCGATTAATTAGATATTGATACCACTTATTTGGGCACATTGCTACACATGATTTTTGAAGACCATCCATCAAATTTAGAGTCATAGTTACCAACTTTGGAAGAGACTGAAATTTGAAAAACTTGCCTGAGGCAGAAAGGATGACTAACATCATATTTTCGTCCACAGATGGACTTGACTCATAAATCGTAATATAGCATTTAAACTGCGGACATCGATGTGTATGGATGAACTTCACACTTAGTCAGATTTGATGACACTCCAAACATTAATAAACTCCCAAAGAAAAGAAAAATAAAAAAAAGAGAGAATCATGAGACTTTTCGCCTTCGGCTCCAACGGGTCAGGCCAACTAGGCATCGGCCACGAAGAAGACGTCTCCACACCAACGCAATGTCTCTTCGAGCAGCCAGAGGCATCACAAGGATCCCAAATAACCACCATTCAAAACACCAACCTTGCAGATGAATCTGAAATCAGCACCATCGCAGCAGGCGGAAACCACACCCTCCTCCTAACAACCAGCGGCTCAATCTACGCCGCCGGATGCAATGAAGACGGACGGTGCGGGCCGCACAGAGCAACCGAAAACCCAAAAGAGCCCGAGTCCGACAACAATGGAAATATCTTGCGCTTTCGTCGAATGATTCTTCGAGACCCAGTCTCCGACACTGAGATTTCCAAGCTCAAACACGTCTCCGCGACGTGGGAGGGCACGATTGCTGTAGCTTCCGTGCCACGAAGAAGCAATAACGACGTCGTGCATGGACACGATCCCGACACAGAAGATCGAGTCTTCGTATTCGGCTCCTCGCCTAAAGGAGAACTAGGTCTGGGTCCAGATAACCCCGCTCCCGTCTCCGGGACATGTATCCCGTCCTTCCCGCCAACGGGGTTGCGGATCACGGCGCTGGCGAGCGGGATGGCGCATTCGGCTACTGTGCTCTCGAATGGGGATGTGTATGGCTGGGGCGCGGCCCGGAAAGGACAACTCGGGGAAGAGAATCGAGGGGCTAGGATTGCTTATTCTCCTGTGCATATTTGTGTGCCGTTTTTCGCGCAGGCTGTTGCTTGTGGGAGGGAGTTTACGGTTGTTTCGGGTCGGGGGCGGTTTGTTGTTCTTGGGGATGGGGGAAATCGGTGGGGCATATTGGGTATTCCGGAGAGTTTATCTTTACAGGGGGATGAGCAAGGGGAGGAGTGTGGAGGACGCAGAGGTGCTATTCGTTATCGCTCTACTGGTATTGCGGCTAGTTGGCATGGGGTTTATGTACATGCTGCGCCTGGGCTGGGACGGGTGGAGCCGTCGATATCGGATGCACAGACAGACGCATATTCTGATTCTGATCATGTCGGTGGTTCCATTGTTGCTTGGGGACGCAATGATCGCGGCCAACTTCCACCACCAGATCTTCCGACTCCTGCTAAACTCGCTGTTGGTAGTGAGCATGCCATTGCTCTTCTGGGAGATGGTCGAGTTGCGGCGTTTGGATGGGGCGAGCATGGGAATTGTGGGCCTGATACAGATTCCCAGGGGAATGTATCGGGTACATATAATGTGATTTCGCTCCCCGAAGCTGTGGGTGTGGATGGGAGGGTTGTTGGGGTTGGAGCAGGGTGTGCGACTAGCTGGATGATTGCTACATGATCGCCTTTGGGATCAGGGAGCGGCAAAAGTTGCTGACAACTGCATTGCCCCTGACAGGACGTATTTTCTCAGTCGAAAAGACCATATTGCCGAACCTATTAACTATCAGCATACGCATATCAAAGTCTCGCAACAACAGGAATTCACATACCTGAGACAAGCGCTGTGTCGGCGGAATACCCATTTCATCGTCTGGATCTTCGGCGTGAGAACCATGCTGCTTCGAGAAGGACGGCTCTGCGTCACGAATAGATGCCCCGAATGCGTCCTAGGCGTTTGGTTAGCCATGCACTATACCAACCAGTGAAAAAGGGAAAAACCACATACCTGTGTTCCCGATGCATCCCATCCAAGAATATCCTGCGGCTCCTCTTCTTCATTCATCTCATCCCACTGCCGATCATCATCAGCAGGTACGAAAAGGCTATCGAAATCCATTGAAAGCCCAGACGCCGCCGGTCGATCTGCGCTAGCCTTCTGGCTTAGATTCTCCTGAGTAGATGATCCATTGAGAGGACGGATCGATCTGCTTCGTGGTGGCGGCGGGGGCATCTGCGTACTTGGTGTTACCGATGGGCGAGTATCGCGGGGTTTGCTCGCCGAGACTGGGATAGGCGCAGGCGTTTGCCGTGGGATTGTCGCTCGTGTTGACCAGGCGGCGTCATTAAGATCTGCCTGGCCGCGGGTCATGACTGTGAATTCTGCGTTGACGCCTTCAAATCGGTATCCCAGTTGCAGAGGTTTGCAGGGTCGGGTGTACCGTGCTGTTACGGTGGCGTTTGCCGTTTCGGCGTGTGCAACGACGGCTTTGAAGTCTTTCAAATTGATCGCGACGTGCATGTTCTCTTCAACCAAGTACTCTTGAAAATCGCGCTTGTCTGCTGCTACGGATGTGTGGACTGGGTGTTTTAGCACCTCTGTTTGGGTGTTAGTTAACTAGAACTTTGGGACACGATGGAGATGAACTCGACATACCCTTGCCCTCAGTGATTTTCGTTGTAAAGCTTGTGAAAACCGCTCTTCCAGAATCGGAGTACATGTCCAGCTGCTCGGCAGATAAGCTAAAGTGCTCAATGAGCTGCTTGAGGAACCGTGGATCAGCAGTCCACATGCTGGTAGCTTTGGATTTGTCGAAGACGGCATGCTGAATTGCCGCCGGTTCGTAGGTCAGCTTGTATGACTTGACCACGCCTAGATATAAGTGTCAGAGCTATGCAACCTAAGCCAGGAAAGAGAGATCTATGCAAGGGTATATCTTACCTAGTCCACAGATCATCTTCACTGTCAGTCTACACTCGGTTTGCTGTAGATCTTCATGCAATTCCATATCACAGCGTTCAACGGCTGTATCCTTGTTTTTGTCAATTCTCCCGCGGAATATGGAGAGAAGTGCCTGGATTTGATATTAGCATAAAGTAAGGAAGATGATCACTGGTAAACATCGTGTAGAATACAAATCCAAGAGGGAAAAAAAAATCTATGTACTCACTTTGATGTAGATCTGGCAGAAGAACCGGTCGAGCGAAATACTGCCACTCCTGCCACCACTGCTGGTGTTGAAGGAATACGTTTCAAAGAATACCCCCTTTTCGAACGCGAAGGAGGCAAACCCCGTCTTGGTGGAATTGAGCGCACTGAGGCGGAGCTGGGTACAGTTAGCCCGAATGTTTCATTTGAGAGGTTCCAGAATTTTGGACTGAACTGCTCGCCTCGAAGGTGGAATAACTTACGATATCAGGCTCTGCTTCGATGGCAACAGATTCGCTGAATTTGGACAGACATATTAACACGTCGTGGAGCTGGACTAAGGCTGGCGGGCCTAGCGATAATGAGAGCGACGTCATGGCTGCGTTGATGCTATTTGGGCTCTTGGTGAGTATCAAATAGGTTTAAGTATAGGATTGATTGGTCGACATCTATTTTCCCATCTCATTAAGCTCATGGCGCGCTGTTGGCTGTTCGGGATTTGATCGAAGAAGAAGACGCGGACAAACACACGAGATTACGTAATGCGTGTATAGACCCGTGGACATCGGGAGCCTCCGGGCTGGGAATAGCGACACTTTTATATCTTTTATTCGGAGTAGTTCGGACATCAATCGCTTCTGATAATTAATTCATATGGAATCAAAGATCAATTTTAACTTGGTGAGAACAAGAGAAAAAGCCTCTGCGACGAGAACCGCCATCTGTCAAGATGCAGACCCTATCCAGTTATCCTCTTTCAATAGATTAATGATGTCCTGATTGGGATTCTAGGTGTCACCTTCAATACCTACCGAGTCAGCTATTATAAAAAGTGAGCTTGTTAGCTGCCCTATTGCATATAGAGAGGTCGGGTTCAATCCATAGATATTAAGGTACGAGAGAGTACATAGCATATTCTAGTGTGGATACTAGTATATACTAGTTAACTAGTTAACTAGTTAACTAGTTAGTTAGCGTGTGCTCTTTCGTCTTTAGTTTGTTTTCACATTTTGTGTGTTCAGTCCGAGAAAAGGTACACAATTAGCAAAGGAGAAGCAAAACGATTGGGCTTCGTTGCATATCATGAACTAAACTTCTTCTGCAGCGGATATGTTGGCCCATATTTTGGCCCCCAGCCAAGGATGGAGTTCTAGTACTAAGATCTTTACGCGAGGTTTCGTGGTGCAGACTATTCCTCTTTTCTTTTCCTTTTCCTTTTCTTTTCATCATATGCTGCATCATTAATGCACTACTACCAACGACCATGAGGCCGAACACTTCCTAAATAACTTATAAACCACGTCCTATCCCAAAAATGCACGCTATTGACTACCTTACACTGAGATGCCGACATGTATTGCGGACTTCTTTAAAGCGAAGCCTCGTTATGATCGCTCTCGTCCTTGCATTTACAATTTTCATGCTCATACCTCGGTCAAGAGAGCAAGCTATAGTAGTCCATGCTTCAAGGTATTTTATTTCACCGCCTGGGCTAATATGTTATGCCTCGAGACATTCAATCATCGCAGGATACAGCGAAACTTTGTTCGGTCGCTAATACGTTCATCCTTTCGCAGTCGAAAGAATGCCTTTTTTCTAGGCTCGGGCGCCGCTGATGATGGGAATGGTCTCGGCCAGCTTGTTTTGGAAACTTCGCACGAGTCACCATCCATACCTTACGATCCATATCCCGAGTATAACAGTGTTGAATGGAAAAACAGGTGGAGAGGAACTTATCAGCAATGTGTTGGCGCAAATGGTTCAGTCCTGGATCGTAGGAACGCGGAAACAGCGATGAAAGGATTTCGTTGGAATCAGTCAGGTTTGATATTGAGACAAGCCTACGCTGGCGTGTTTTGTTCACCACTGATAAGATTCTAGATTTTCCAGCGCCGATATTTGGATCGTACGAGGCATGGAATCTCAATCGAAGTATCTGTGTCGACCGGAATTCTCGATATGCGGCGTACGGCTATACAGAGATAGGCGACAAAGGGCAGTGGCAGGATGTGAATTGGGCCACTTTGCAGCAAGACTGCTTGCAACGCAATGCAGACCGGTATCAACCTTCGGATGTTCGCGAAAAGACATCGACTTTGCACGGAAACCAAGATAAACGAAGAGATGAACATCATTGGAGAAAGAAGACCGAGACAGATCGAAACAATACCTCTGCTAGCTTCAAAACACGGACAGCAGTAATTTTGCGCACATGGCTCGACATGGAATACACGGAAGATGCTCTTTATTATATCCGGTCGATTATAATGGAGCTATCGCTCTTATCCGGCGCAGAGTATGAGGTAATCCTCTTGGTTGACGCGAAAGATACCGAACTGCCTCATCCAACGGACAAGGCGGGCTTGGACAATCTGAAGAAATCTCTTCCGCAGGAGCTCCGGGATCTGGCGGTGTTCTTCAACGCGGAGATACTAAAGGACTGGTACCCGAAGATTGATGTTCACGAGTAAGATGGGTTTCTATTCATATTCGCTCTACAGCTGTCAAATTTCGAGATGTTAATCCTTTCCCAGAGCCATACTTCAATACTTCCAGCCGATGCAGGTTTTCTCGTTATTGAATCCACAATACGACTTTTTCTGGCAGTTTGAAATGGATTCACGTTATACGGGACATTTCTATAACTTCCTCCAACAGGCAACAGAGTTTGCAAAACAACAGCCTCGCAAGAATCTGTGGGAGCGCAACTCTTACTTCTACATCCCCGCCGTCCACGGCAGCTGGGACAAATTTACCGATCAGGTAGATCAGAGCATGACCGGCGTTAATAGCATCTGGGGACCACATCCAGCAAAAGGTATCGAGGTCGGGAGTGAAGCACCAGAGCCACTGCGCGCAGACCTGGATGATGATGCTTGGAGCTGGGGCGTTGGCGAGGAAGCCGACGTGATCACCTGGCTGCCTCAATTTGACCCTCAGCACACCAAATGGCCCTTTGCTGATCGGGTGTTTAATTTTCGCCAGAAGGGACGTACTCCGCGCCGGGCATCCGTTGTCGCAATGTCCCGTGTCTCAGCACGATTACTCCGGTTTATGCATAAGGACAAGACTGAGCAAGGTGTTGGGCTAGCATCTGAAATGTCTCCCGCATCCTGGGCTCTTTATTATGGGCTGAAAGCAGTTCAGGTTCCTCAGCCCATTTATCATGCGCACGAAACGAATCCTGTTGAACTCAATCTCCGAGCTAATGCCGGAAAGCCTGGTAAAATTAGCGCTGGGCGGAATAGTATCTGGAATTGGAATCAGCACAATGATATTGTCATGAAAATGTCTTACATGTTTGGGTCGGAACTTCCTGAGAGGATTTATCGAGCCTGGTTAGGTTACGATGGTGAAGAGGAAGTGAGTTGCTACGCTGGTGTATTGGCTTGCCCGTTGATATTTGCTGACACTATACGAAAAGCATGGGCATCGTCGTCCGCTTTGCCTGCCTCCAATGTTCTTACACCCAGTCAAAAATACAAAGAGATAGCTGGCTCTCATGGCATATTAACGATCCATGCTGGTGGCATTCTGGAATTTTGTACAACACATTACTATTCAAATTATACACACTATACGCATTATACACATATAATTATCAGAAGAAGGATTATACCTGAAAGTTGATATAGAGCCCGGGGCTTTCCATGGTTCCCAGTAAAGCCCAACCTTGGAAATGATATGCTCCACTATCCGGTCCCAATACACGGCTCACCCATCCGGGGGCCGTCGGGTGGCAGTTTGAACCGCAAGGGGTTTACGACGCTTCTAGCGCAGCTACTAGCATCGGGTCGCAGACCAATGGTATCATGCCGAAGCCCCCTGGGATGAACAGGGTCTCGAAAGAGTGTGGTCACTCCGGATATATTATGGAGGGTTGCTTTGGGAGCCGTGAACCTATGTTGTAGTAACATGGGTTCCTAACAAAAGGCTTCTTGGGCAATCTAGATATCAATATGCCGAGCCTCAATGAAGGCTTATATGTACAATAATTTTGGATAAAGTGCCAGATAACGATAAAAAGAGAGGAGAACAGAAGGTATGGAATATCGTAAAGCTTCGTTAAAAGAGGGTATATTGTTTGTGGTGTAGCAGTACCAAATCGGGGTAAATTTTGGATATCAGACATGCTGGATCCCACTATCCAACATCGGGAGCGTTTCCTGTGACGGGGCGTCCCTCGGAATCATCCTGTGCACTTTCCTCTGTAGTATTCGTGTTGGGCCTAGGCTCTCTATTCAAGCCACGGTCTTGCTCCCTATCCCGCTGGGGCAAGGGTTGCGGAAACTGCATTTCTAGAAACCGTCGTCTGCGTCTTCCGGTTCGAACAGCACGCAGGAAATTAACCCCAACCTGGGCGACGAAGATCACCAGAAAGGCCCCAATGACAAATCCCTGAGAGATATAGGTTTCATGGTTCTGCTCCTGTTGGCTGATGTCGTGAGTTTGATCATGTTCGTTGGGTATTTGCGAGCTAACACCGGGAAACGAATCCCCGGAGCGTCTAATTGACACCGAGACCGAGAAGGAAAATGGTGCCACTGACGTCAATACATTCGGCGATATCGAGGCGAATAGTCCTGACAGGGACCTCAATAATAGAGGGATGATGCAGAAGATGAGAAGAGGGACGGATAGTCACAAGACAGAGTACAGCGATGAGCGAGTAGACCTGTTCGAAGAATATTAGAATACTATTTTAACAGGAAGAATGGATATTCAACCTACCAGTCTCGAGCTTCGAGTTGTCTCGCCCATTTTGCTGAAATCTTCAGTCTCTCTCGAACACTTGTGGCGGCGAGTATGGGATATTTCTCTTCTTCGGAGATGGGTAAAATGCTTGCAAACCACCACGGGAAGCGGGCTGCATCTATGGGGATGGGTCCATATGCTAGCATGACGCGCGGGTGCAGCCAAGGAGCCCCGGATCTGCGTTGATTGCTGATGAACTCTCTTGCCGAGAGAAGTAATTGCTGAGTTGGCATTGAGTCTAACGGGGGCTTAGATTCATTCGCTTCCGGCAGAGCATTGACACTATCTATTAATGTCTCCATCGACTCAAGCCGCTCCTCCTCTGCGAGCGAGATATCATCTATGCGCTCTATTTTGGCGACATAATAGCCGTCCAGCATCCCCGAGTCGACGATCTTGAATCGCGACACACCTGTAGCCACCACAAGACTGCGACCATCCGGAAGCAGCTCATATCTCTCAATCATCAGGAGCGTTCCGTATTGCACGAATGGTACGTCACCCAGCTGGCCTGGCAGTACTCGGGCTTGTCGGTTGTACATAACCATGCCGAACTTTCCATTTCCATTTGCGAGAACTCGACGAATCATAAGTCGGTATCTGGGCTCGAAAACATGCAGGAAAGTCGGCATTGTCGGGAATGATAGCGTGCACACAAAAAGTGGCACGTTCTTCTCGTCATCCGGGCCTGTCTCATCCTGAGCGCTGGTCTCCTGCCTGGCTGAGATCTGGTCAGGGAAGAAGTAGTTGATCAGCCGTGCCACAGTCTGATTTATGGGCTCTGACTGTTGATCACTCGTCATGCCTATCTTTCGGCGACAAATGGGGCACAGATCGGTATGGTCTAAGACCCGCGCGACGCATTTTCGGCAGAAGGTATGGCCACAAGGTGTGGTCATCGGATCTAG
This sequence comes from Penicillium thymicola, assembly GCA_030142185.1. Lineage (NCBI taxonomy): Eukaryota > Fungi > Ascomycota > Eurotiomycetes > Eurotiales > Aspergillaceae > Penicillium > Penicillium thymicola. The sequence goes on from LACB01000469.1 coordinate 19,835, forward strand.
AACGAGCGCATAACAAACCTGGCAATCTAACTCGGCGCGGAGACTGTCTTGCAGGGTTTGGAAGTGAATGAGATCCCGCACTTCTGTGCCTCCGCCTGGGATTGGAGAATCCCCATAGATGACCTCGCATGCATCAGACGGGAACCGGCCTTCCAGTGCCATGCTATAGATCCCTTGCAGCCACCCATGCCGCTGCAACTGCCCACTTCCATTCTGATTCTGCCCATCGGCTTTCCACCGCAGTAAGGGTCCGTCATTTTCAGACCAATCCCGAGGCACATTGTTTGCCTCTGACCCCAGTATTTCTCCAAAAAGACCAGCCAGCTTCCCAAGCAACACATCAGCGCCACAATCTCCCACACAATGATTCCCGACACACGTCTTGTTCCCTTTCCAAAAGCATGTAAATTCCTGGTCCCTCCCTTCAGCCACGGGGTAAGTGATACCTGTCCGCGGCCGAAAGGCGGGTAAACATTCCCGACATACCGAATTTCCGCATGGTAAGCGGAGCGGAGTTTGCAAAGGGCGGGAACAATGCTGGCATTGGATCAACTGGATGACTAGATGGGGTAGATCTGCTGTATCGCTAGGTGTGTGCTCTTCCGACCTTGAGACATCCGGGCTCTCCATTATGGTTACGGTCGGGATAGGGTCAGCGTCGGTCAGGTTTGTCGGGGGTATGGGCTCGGCTGCATCTTCCATTACACAGTAGCCCACAGGTAGGAAAGACGGTAAATGAGGGGGGACACAGTAGGGTAAATAATAATGAAGCTCGGTGTTGGGGAACCGCTATCTGCAGGTGCCGGGCAGGTGCGGGTCAACTTTAGATAATCGGATCAGTGGTCATCCATGGATCCCGAGATCCGGTGTCACAGTACATCCTGTACAATACTATTACCAGTGTACATCAAGGTACACAGTACATATTACCCTGCTTTGGTATTAGTATATCACGTGATCGAATATTATCGGATATTTTTATCAGCGTGTTACGAAAGTATCGCCATCAAAGACAATCGAAGAGAAGGCAATGCCTTGTGCTGATAAACGTAACAGCCATAAACGCCATGAAGAGAGTAGCCACTGCATCACCTTTTCCCGCTACCGCGATAGCTGCGTAAGGCAAAGCTAGTCCATTTGTGGCCTCAGTACTAGTCATAGCTGAGCTGCAACGACGAGATCATACAAACCCCCAATCGGATCAATCTCCACGCTGGTCAAAATCAGTTAGAAAGCTGCAAATTTCATCAGTGCTGTGGATGCATTTCGAGAAAGAACCTGACATACGTTGCTTTCATGCCTCCTCAGTGGTATTGCTCATCGACCTCCAGTTCACGTAACTGGGGACTTTAGTCCTATTGGCATTCATTGCCGACAAAACTGTGGATATTGATGTTCCTTGTAATCCGTACATGATATTTTAACCGAGTCTGACTCCTGCACTTGTGATGTGTCATTCATGAGGCGGAGTTGGTGTTGGACTGATCTACGAATGTAGGGTCTAGAAAGTAGGGAGGGAGAGAGTTGATTGCTATTAAGGAAGAGAAACTGCTAACTAACTAACTAGTTAACTAAAGTAATAGAAGAAGATATAATAGTTTAAATAATATTAAAATAAGGGGAATTAAACTATATCTTTATAGTTTTCTAAAAGAATAGTAGTTCTACTAATAAAGATAGTTATATAACTATAACTATACTTTATAGTATCTATAATATATATATTGAAGAGGGGAACGCTCAAGGCTGTATGCTCTGAGGCACACGGGTCGATTCAGCACT
>LACB01000047.1:0-95661 GCA_030142185.1 Penicillium thymicola
AAAGAGAATTGTTAGTAACAAATTTCACGAGGCTTGTGCGGGGGAGAAAAAAAAAAAAAGGCAAGTCACATACCAGGAACGATAACCTCGCCAGGGGCGATGTTGACGGTCATCCACCGATCATCGAGGTGCTCAATGTGAATGGCACCGCCGGCAAGAGCGGTAAGCAGGTCGATCTCGGCCTGGTAGAACAGGTCGTCACCCTTGCGCTGGAAGCGGGCGTGGGGCTTCTGCTCAATCTCGAACACGACATCACCGGGCATGACACCAGGCATCTGGTCACCCTCGCCGCGGAACTCAATTTTGTGGCCGTCACGCACACCTTTGTCGACGTGAACGTGAAGAACCTTGCGCTCAACGACGGTCTTCTTGCCGGTACACTTCTTGCAGCGATCCTTATCACGGACGATCTCTCCCTCGCCGTTACAGTCGGGGCAGACAGTCTGGAAGCGCTGGATCATGGGACCCATCTGGCGCATCATAGTCTTCATACCGCTACCGTTGCAGCCCGCACACTCCTTAACAGCGCCCTCCTTTCCACCGCGGCCATCACAGCCACCGCAGATGACGGACTTCTGGAGAGCCAACTTGGATACCTTACCCTTATAGATATCCTCGAGGTTAACCTTGTGCACGTGGTGGATTGTGCGGGCCTTCTTCGGGCCTTGGTCACGCATGCCACCGCCGAACATTCCGCCGAAGGGGCCGCCGCCGCCGCCGCCGAAGAATTGAGAGAACAAATCCTCGGCGTTCATGCCGCCGCCACCACCGCCGTGCTCCAGGCCTTCTTCGCCGAGCTGATCATATAGCTGACGCTTCTCGGGGTCGGAAAGAGCCTCATATGCGTGGGACAGCTCCTTAAACTTCTCTGCGGCATCGGGGTTGTTGGTGTTCTTGTCTACATATGACAAAGGGATGTCAGCTGAGTGTTTCCATATATGCTATTCGGAGTCTTCGGGAGTGTCACATACCAGGGTGGTACTTGAGAGCACCCTTCTTATAGGCAGTCTTGAGCTGAGCCTCGGTGGCAGTGGGAGCGACCTAAATGAAAGAAACACCAAGTCAGATTTCAAAGCACGAAATCAAACTGGTCTTAGAACCAGCCAAGGATCGATTAAACATACCCCGAGGGTGTCGTAAAACTTCGTTTCCTTAACCATTGTGAAGTATGCGGGGAATCAAGAGGCGTGTTAAAAGAAGATCAATATTAGGTATTCCCGTGGAATCCAGATATGAAGTGGTGAGAGACGAAAGCGCCGAAAACCTTTTGAGACGGCTTTTATGTGAGAAAAGCCAAATGGACAACGATTGCGGGTATTTGAAGTCCTGGCTGGAGTGATGAGAAAGTGGAGGAGGGGGAGAGAAAGGGCGAGATGGTTATCTGAACAATAATAATCGAAGCCAAAAAAAAATAGGCTGAGTAACTTTTTTACCCAGGCACCTGTATGGGGCTCGTAAAGTTACCCAATAAATTACCAGGGCAACTAAGGATTGATGATTTTACACTAGTTTTCTTTGTCTTGCTTTGAAGCAGGTTTTGTTAATTTTTCAATCCAGAATCGATAAATTGCTCGACAATACCGGCGATTCTTCACTTTCAACTCTTCTGGTGGCTTCTATGTACATCCTGAATTGGCCCGAGCGCTGATTCTACGGGATTCTGTGGCCTTCGATGGCCTTCGCAAGTTTTCTCCGCGCTTCGATCTTTGTTTTTATTCCTGCTGACTAACGTATAATTCGCCCATCAGGCGCCCAGCTGTATGTCTAGAGATGCGTAGAATAAGATCACTCTCTAAATGGCAGTTAATATAGTGATTTATTGGCTTAATAGGCATATCTAGAAGGGTTATATGTATATGGGGGGTTTTGCTTATTGTATCCTGCATACCATCCCTGTAAATGTACCAGTAACTTACACAATGCAGAAATTTTGAACCCTCGCCCCTCGCCACTGACAGCCACTTTCCAGCCACACATCTCTCTTATCGATAAGCAAAGAGGCGAGGAGGGGGAAAAAAGCTCTTCACGGTCCACTCAGTTCCATCGTCATAGAGGGGTTCGGAAGTCTCCGATTCCAACCTGGAGTAGTTATATTTTCCGTACTCCGTATCTTGCCCCCTCTCTACTCCGTAGCCCACACCTAGCTCAACTACTATACTCTACAAAAATGGAACAGGATCCCGGATTCATTGCCGCCGTCGAAGAGGCGAAGCAGGGCCTCTCTGAAGGAGGTGTACCAATCGGTGCTGCCCTGGTCTCAAAGGATGGAAAGATCCTTGGCCGTGGTCACAACATGCGTGTCCAGAAGGGAAGCGCTGTCTTGCATGTCAGTATAACGTGATATACTCCAATTGATATCAATCGATCTATATCTATATCTATATCCACTAGCATTTAGCATTCATGAACTACTGCTAACGTACTCAAGGCCGAGATGTCCGCCCTCGAAAACTCCGGCCGTCTTCCTGCCTCCGCTTACGAGGGTGCTACTATGTACACCACCCTCTCGCCCTGTGATATGTGTACCGGTGCTTGTATCCTCTACAAGGTGAAGCGGGTTGTCATTGGTGAGAACAAGAACTTCGTGGGTGGTGAGGAGCTTCTGCTCAACAAGGGCAAGGAGGTTGTTGTCTTGGACAATGCCGAGTGCAAGGAATTTATGACCAACTTCATCAAGGAGAAGCCTGGGCTATGGTATGTTGTGTTTGATGCTTGGTCTATCGCAATGCGTAAAGCGGCTCTAGGTCTCCTCGCAGTTGCATCGAGGATTGTTGGCTGTTTCATGATCATCAATACTAACTGTAGTGTCTGCTATACAGGAACGAGGATATCGCTGTCTAATTTCATAAGGCCTGCATATACCATAGACCTAAATACCCCGAGAATTGAAAATATTCACGCCTGAAAGATGTGTTTTTAGATCCAATGTAGTCTTTTAATCTGGGTCGGGGGAAGAAACCAAGTGCTTTTTAAGGTTCAACACAATTATACGGTCAAGCGGTGGATTTCTTCAAAGAAGAACTTGAGATTCTCGGGGTCGACGAATGGAGTGACACCTGTGTTGAGAGACAATTAGTTAAATGATATGCAGCCCGAAGCGTCAGGTTCGACTAACCGTGGCCCAAGTTGCAGATCCATCCCTGCTTGCCCTTCTTGAAACCCTCAACCATAGGCTCAAGGGTGGCCGTAATGGCCGGGGGACCACCGTAGAGCATGCCAGGATCGGCATTACCCTGGATAGTGACACGGCCATTGGCAATGCGCATGGCCTCGCCAGCATCGTGGAGCCAGTCCAAGCCGACAACATTGTATCCCGAATCGCAAAGGTCGTCCAGAGCGTACCAGGCACCCTTGGCGAAGACGGTCATGGGAACGGGCTCCAGTCCCATCTCCTTCAGTCGCTTGGGCAGGTTGGCAGAGATGTGGCGTAGATAAGGAAGCGAGAACGACTTGAACGAGGCGGGAGACAGCTCGCCGGCCCATGAGTCGAAGACTTGCACCAGCTGGGCTCCGGCAGCGACCTGGAGCGCGAGATATTCCACACAGATTTCAGCAATCTTCTGCAGAAGAGCCTGTGCCTCAGCAGGATACTTGTAGATCCATTTCTTGGACTGCACGAAGAACTTGCTGCCACCGCCTTCCACCATGTAGCAAAGTAGCGTCCATGGCGCACCACAGAAGCCGATCAAGGGCACCCGGCCCTTCAGCTTGAATCGTGTGAGAGTAAGTGCCTTATAGACATAGTCCAGCTCTGTTTTCACATCCACCTTCTTCGCCATAACCTTCTCGTACTGTCCGTCTGTCGGGGAGTCGAGCGGCTCAGGGAAATGAGGGCCCTTCTTGTCGAGCATCTCCACGACCATGCCCATGGCCTGAGGGATAACTAGGATATCGGAGAAGATAATTGCGGCGTCAATGAGGCCTTCATAACGCTCAATGGGCTGGAGGGTCAAGGTCGATGCGATTTCGGGTGTGCGGCAGCACTCGAAGAAGTCACGACCAGCCTTCGCCTCATGGTATTCGGGGAGATATCGACCAGCTGTTGGATAAAGAAAAAAATGTTAATCAATTATTTTTGGAAGAGTGGTGCATGAATAAGTCCAACTCACCCTGTCGCATAACCCATATCGGTGGACGCTCCACCTTCTCACCTGCGATTGTCAGCTCCGATTAAAACACCAAACATGGAGTAAACATACCCCGTGCAGCCCTCAGCAGCAAGTCGTTCTTCAAAGGCTCAAATTGTTCCTGCATTGTGTTGGTAGAATATGTAAGTGGGATGGAGGGGAAGAAGTGGGATTATAACAAGGTTCTCCGGGTGCCGCGGGCCGTGATTATCGGAAAATAGAGTGACAACCCTTTATACCCGTACGTTCAGAAACCTGTATTATCTTCTCGAGGTTTCTTCTTCTTATTATTATTGTTCTTTTGCGATACTAGATAGTTTCGTGTCAATTAGAATATACCTGGAATTTGAGTTGTCAAATCGATAAATCTTTGTGTGTTTAGCTATGGGCATCACTGGCACACATTGTCTCCTGTTAAACAACTTGTTCTACTAGATGTTGACCTATCCGCCCTTTCATATTTACTAGGACTTTCCCCCGAGGGATCTTACTATCGGTCAAGAACATCACGTTGTTATAATATGTAGTTCCTACCTGGGTAGAGTTACCCCGTAAATCAAACGCCGAGTCGCCGGTGCCTCCGAGACCTTAAAGATGCTCTAGTATGCTTCTAACCACCATAAGTCTAACTAAGAACTATGAATTGGGTCCAATTTAATGGGATTCGTGGGGGATCCTCAGCAGATCTATTCTACCGTGATGAATCAACAATTTCTCAGCCCGTCAGGGGCCTCCCACGGTGCTCCGTAGATAAAGCAACGATTACATCTCCGGCTTCGGTATCCATTTCGAATAATTCCCAAGGGCCTTTCTTCTATTCCTCGGCTCAAGTCTGTTTGATATTTGATATCTTTTCTTTCTTCATAGTAGGGGTCAAAGGGGACGAAGAGGCGGTTAAAAAGGATGGAGCGGGAAGATTTCCAGAAATATATCTTATAATCAGGGGGATGTGAATTTTACGGCTATGTTATTTTTTCGTTTGGACGAGTTATAATGGAAACTGCTGCATTATATATGTATTTGAAATCCTGATTGATCATTTGCTGTACATTCATCAAAAGCATGCTTTTATTCGTCGTAGTCACCTCTCTTGCGCAGGTTGCCCAAATTGTACATCGAGTCATTGAGCTCTTTCTGCTGTTTCTCCTCTATTGTCGCAGGGAGGGTTGAGGTGCCTTCAGAGTTGATTTTGATGACCATGGAGTCCTCTACAGGAGTCCACTTCCCAGAACTGAGGCGGAAGGCTTCAAGAGGAGGCTGGGATGACAACTTCCAGGCATTTGTTGAATCGGATTGCCGCAAAGTATCCACAGCAACAAGGATAGAGCCTCTGGAATCAAGCCCAACCAGCTCAAGGACGTTTCCTGACAGCTGGAGGGTATCTTGCTGAGTTATCGTGTTGTCGCTTTCGAGAGTGAAGTAAAGAAGTTGTGAAGACCTGCTCTCAATGTTAGAAGAATTATAAAAATTATCTGTTATTGAAACGTACCCTTCAAGTGCAACAAAGATAGCCTTCACAGGATCGGCATTGTCTGCGGTAGCCTCAAGAGAAACATCCCAAATGCCGCGCACCATAGTCTCTCCTTCCGTTCCAGGAAGCGGAACTTTCTGTAAGATCTGATTCTCGAGCCAGTCCCACACAAGCAGGTAGTTGTCGCCACCACCCGAGACGAGAACCTTGGGTTCGAACGAAGGGACGCACAGACTGCTAACAAATGAAGTGTGGCCAAAGCAGAACTGCTCAATTACATGCGCTTGGGGAACACCACGAGAGATACGGATGTGCTCATCACGATCCGCAGTCAGGATGTAATTCCGCTTGCCAACGGTGGAGTCCGCAGGCCGGGTAACGGAGATCAATTCCGTCAACAACGAAACGTGACCGATAATGACTTGGTGCTCAAAGTTCAGTACAACTCGTTCTGCTTGGTTGGTCTTCGACAGAGCGGCCTGTCGCATTTGTTGCTCCAATGATTCAAGGTTGCGTTTTGTGTGCACTGTGAGATTTGTGGCAGATGGCTCATATGCTTTCGCTGGGGCCTGGACCTTCACATATTCTCCGCTCGGAATTAGTGGGAAAGTGTACACATCTCCGAATTTGTCACCCGTCAAGATGTTGTTCTCATCGGGAGTTAAAGTAAGCGCAGAGAGCTTCTTGGGCATTGTACTATAAATGATGAGTTTGGCGAGCTTGCATATAGAAAAAAAAAAATAGTCACTCACCGAGCACTCAATTGCTGGAGTTTGCCTTCGTTGTCCAAACTCAGGACTCGAACACATTTGTCCTCGGAGGTCATGATCACTACATATTTGCTGTGGGCAACAGTCACGAGAGGAATGTTGGTCCAGGAATTGGAAGCTTCTTTGTTCGAATCCTTAGGGTTTAGCCCAGGTTTGCCATCCTTCTGTTCCTCGGAGGTCGAAGACAGCTTCCTTCGCTTTTCTGGCGGGCCTTGGCTTTCAGTTGCGGGAGCTGCGTCAGAGCTTTTATCCTCCGCGTTATCCTCCACATTGGCGTCTACGGGTTGAGGCCACACATCCAGGCGCTGACCACTGGATGCATCGTAAGAGTAGAGATTGCGACCAGCAGTGGCAATAAGGATATCCGATTGGCCCACTGACTGCCTGTTGACATATCGCAGACAATGGAACGGGTGTTGCAGACCGGCCATGATGAAGTGCTTTGATCCACAGAATGGGAACAATTAATGAGCTCACAAATATGCCAATTGCGTACTAATTGTAGCCAATAGGACAACGAATAGCAGAAGTAGAAGCTCCCAAGATCCCTTTGATCGAATTCCGGCCATCTCTGTCCATCTTGGGCGGGTCTAGTTTTACGTCACGTGACCCACTAGCGAGCGCACCACCAAAATTGATTTTCCCGAAATCGGCAAGCTCTTCTTTTCTTCTCTTCCATTCACCACAACAACAACAGACTTTCCCTTAAACAACCTATCTTCACTGAAATCAAGAAGAAATGGGGGGCAAGTCCGCAACCAAGACCGCTTACTTCGAGAAGCTGCGTGCTCTGTTAGTTTCCCCTCAACGGCGCTTCGCAATTGACACGATTCCAAATTTCTAACATTTCTTTTTTTTAATATTACAGTCTCAATGAGTACAGCACCATCTTCATCGTTGGAGTTGACAATGTCAGCTCTCAGCAGATGCACGAGATCCGTATCTCCCTCCGTGGAGAGGCCGTCGTCCTGATGGGTAAGAACACCATGGTTCGTCGTGCCCTTAAGGGTTTCGTCGCTGAGAACCCCGAGTGGGAGCGTCTCCTTCCCCACGTTCGTGGCAACGTTGGTTTCATCTTCACCAACGGTGACCTCAAGGGCACCAAGGAGAAGATCCTTGCCAACCGTGTCGCTGCTCCCGCTCGTGCCGGTGCCGTCGCCCCCGATGATGTCTGGATCCCCGGTGGTAACACTGGTATGGAGCCCGGTAAGACCGCCTTCTTCCAGGCTCTCGGTGTCCCCACCAAGATTGCTCGTGGTACCATTGAGATTGTTTCCGACCTCAAGCTCATTGAGGCTGGCAACAAGGTCGGTGCCTCCGAGGCTACCCTCCTTAACCTGCTGAACATCTCTCCGTTCACCTACGGTATGGCCATCACCCAGGTCTACGAGAACGGTCAGTGCTTCGGCGCCGAGGTTCTCGACATCACCGATGAGCAGCTCTTGGCCGCCTTCTCCCAGGCTATCTCCACCGTCACCGCTGTCTCCCTGGCTGCCAACTACCCCACCCTTCCCTCCGTTATGCACTCCCTCATCAACGGATACAAGAAGGTCCTCGCTGCCGCCATCAGCACCGACTACAGCTGGGCTGAGATTGATGAACTCAAGGACCGCATCGCTAACCCCGATGCGTACGCCTCTGCTGCCCCTGCCGCCGCCGCCGCCACCTCCGGCGGTGACGCCCCTGCCGCCGCAGCTCCCGCTGAGGATGATGAGGAGTCCGATGAGGACATGGGCTTCGGTCTCTTCGACTAAGCGCTTCCTCGACGGGATGCGAATGCCATGTATTAGATTTACTTGAACCGGCGCTTGAAATAGCGACCGGGAATGAAACAACATGTCTTGGCAATGGATTTCCCTCGGAAACCTAGGACTCGTATGATGGACGTAGCTACGCCCATTGTTCGTTTCCACAGAATTGGTGAGTTTTCAATTCCTTCCCCCCTTTTCTTCTCCCCCTTGCCCACACCACCTCACATCACCCTGGCGGATGATTATAAATTTTTAACCCCGAGCATTTACGCCCCCCTCTGGGGCGCTCTGAAGATTAAAATAATGCAACAACAACACTCTAATTTTTTGATGACGCCATGCCTCTACCTTCACACATGCTTTTGACTTGGGACTTTTGACTCCTCAATTTGCAAACAATTGCTAACTTGTGAAAGATTACAGATGCCCTTCATATGACCTGCGATAGTAGAGCCGATATGTTGTCGCCGTAGACAATTTTGTAGTTGGAGGCTGTCGGAAATCCTGTTCACTATCTCTATTTGAGCAACTGCCGTAATAGATGGCTGCTCAATGAAAAAATCGTTCTCCAAAGTCTTGTTCCCGTTCGTAATGCTCATGTTGTACCAAGTGAGCCCACCAATACCTACGTGTACCCAGCGGGAAGCTCAGGATTTTACCGCCAAGTAGTCTTCATGAGTCGATGCCGCGGTCGCTGGGGATATCGGATTCCAGGATGCCAGCGGTGTCGTGTTTGCACATGGCCGGTACTCCAGCGGGTTTCAGCTCGGGGAGACTCCTGAGGTCGTCAAAATTGCTTGCATAATTTATTACGATATGAGTAACTAGATAACGGATTTCACTTCCGAGCCGGCTATATTACCTTGAGGCTCGCCTGTTTAGCCTCTAGGATGTCCCTGATGGACGTTACTGGTGTAGCATGAAAGGGGAAGTTGAGATGCACCAAGATGTTTCCATCGCGGTCCTTCTTGCGCAGAATGACAATCACTGTGAAGTCGTCGCGGTCCCCGCAAGAAATGTACAAAACAGCCTTTGGCAGACCGATCAAACGGGCTGGCTTGTCAAATGTATAGTCGAATTCGGCGATACTGTGACTATCTTCCGAATCATATGAGACCAGCAAGCTCTGCGGAAGCGGGCGAGTGTTTATCTGCTTGTTGTCACCGAGGAAAAGTCTGGCGATAGTTGGTATCGGGGACTGGGAAATTCTCGAGCACGATATCGTCGATTGACGGTACGGTGCTCTTGCGCTGGTCGATGAGTTGCGCTAGGATGTTGGGGATGATATTGAGGACGGTCGGTTGGACGAACGTCACGGTCAATGGGGAGGGCATGCTCAGTTCTCGGTGCTAAGAGATATCCATTGACCCCTGGCTCCTGCTCGTCTCTGGAGGTGAGCTGAGACCGAACACTTGGCGAGAGGGTGGAAGTCGAGAATCGAGATGGTCGAGATAGGGGGCTGCCAAGACTAGACCTCCCAATAGCCCACAAATGGGCCCAAGCCCCCGGCCCACAGCCCAACCCGTAGTGGGCTATGGGCTCGGTCTCCAAAGCCAACCCAACCCACAGCCTATTAATGGGCGCCCGTCAAAGCCCATCAAAGGCCCATTTCTATACACAAATACAGTCTTAGCACGTACAAATTAGCCGATTAATAGCTGTATTTTATATATATACTACTAACCTATATATTCGGTTTCATCATATTATCATAGTAAGAAGTAGGAATTTAGTAGATATTATACTAATGTGAGTATTCTGATGCTAGATTTCATGCAAAGTTTCATACAAAATCATCCTAAAAAGATCCAACTTGACCACGAATTCGCGCCTAGGAGGATTGCTGAGTATTAATTAGCATGAAGAGATATATTCATTGGGTCTATACCTAGGTATTAATTGTAATAGCACTAATAGTACCTCTACTTAGTTATATAATTCCCTAACAAAAACAAGTACCCCTTATATAAAGTAAAGCTTTATAAAAATACTCGTCTTTTTACAAGTACTGGTCCCCTCCAAGATCTACAGTCTCGGGGAGACTGGGAGACTCGAGTACAGTCTTTGTATTGCTAGCCGCTGTCCAGGCGGAATGGGGGTGATTATTTCTGACAGCTCTCATCGAAAAGACCCCATTCAAAAGTTTAGTCCTCAGGCCCAGACAATCCGCCGTTATGTCCAGCCTCTCTAACCCGCGGATCTCCAGGAGCAAAGTTTCCTCTAGAAGCCTGGCCACCCCTTGACCTGCCTCTCTGGCTCGGGGGTCACCAGCTTCGAAGGTGCCACTGGATGCATGGCCGCCTTAGGATGCGATATCCCGCTGCCGGGTTTATTAGCTATGTCTCGCATGAGTAGTTCGAGATGTTGTATACCTACTTCTAGGTGTCCATGCAGGTAAAGCTGCCCTAGTAGTACTTGCTTTACTTGCTTGACTACTATATGGGATATTGTAAGGGAGTAAAGGGCTAATTAAATAAGAGAATACCATCTTATTAGCATACCTTTAGCATACCTAAGATGGTCAAATGTGAATATATCTATCTATCCTCCATAGACTCGCGAAGTTCACTGCTAAAGCTCAACCATGACTATCCTCCTAACCTAACAAGAGAAACTGGCCACTAAATGAGCTATAATTGGATGCTGAAATCGTTTCTCAATTGCACCTCTGGTAGAGGTCTTACAATAGGTTAAAGCAACCATGTGTTCTAGGCGTACCAGCAAAGTAGCCCCTTTAGCAAGATAGAGCTTTTAGTGACCAAGAGCGGAGATACAAGCCCTACAAGATAATATGGCCACTTAGGAATCAAGCACAGTTAAGGTATTTGCCTGTAATCTGGTTAATTTGTGTTGAGAGGGCCACTTGCTCGGTGAATACTCGTTGAAGACGACCTGATCGTAGCGAAAGAGACGTCCTCCTCACGTAAATGCGAGACACTTTAACACCACCGAGCACTCCCTTCTTGATTACATAGCGCATCACCTCTTGATTAACTCTACCATCATTTCAAAGTTCACCCCTCTTATGTTCTTGCCTCGGATCCTGCCCTTTATCCATTCAACGCGTGGCTCACTTCTCATCAACGCACAGGATCGCAAAACTACCACCACCAACACCATGGCCATAGCCACCACCGCCGCTTTCACCTCACTTTCACCTTACGAGACCTCTTACTCTAGCCCCTCTCAAATCTCAATATCAGCCCCCGCCGTACCACGAGTCACGCCTTGTACCGCGTCCATCTCGTTGGAGTTCTACAACCATGGGCAAACTTCGAGTTGGATGTCATGAACACCTTTAATGCCCAAACATGGAGCCTGCAATATCTCGACTCCCGGATGACGGGGCCTGCTGCCGCCGGCTCTGTCGACGAGAAGCAGGTCTTCGTCTCCAACGAACGAAGAGTGCAAGGTAGGCTAGAAGGGCGAGCCGGATTAGTTTTGGGCGCCGCTTTTCGTGCCCAGCAGCTGGATCTTGTGCTGGGAGACTCCCGGGGTGCCCTGCCGCTGTATCGTGGCTACTTGCGACAACCTGATCTTGTTATGAAGACTAGTTCGGACGAAGCCAAGATCGTGGGAGAAGCCAAGACAAACTGGATAATAATGCACTTGTGAGCTTTGAGGGTGGTCGCAATGAGAGACTCTTTCGACGCCAACTAGGTCAGATTTACGCTACCATTTTTGATTCTCGTGGTCACACATACATAGGCCAAATTGTGGAATAAATGTTTGACATGCGTCTCAAGTATGGGTTCATGACAACGTACAACTAAACAATATTCCTTCGAAAGGTCGATGTCGGTCGGGAATGGGGGCTAGAGTATTCTCCTGTAATCCTTCACAGCGCGGTAGGGAGTTCACGGACCAGCAGGTGTCCCTTTGTCAGAGCCTTTTCCATGTCGGGCACCTGGCCCTAGCTAATTCAGATTTTGGTATGAGTACTGGCATGCGGACGCAGAAGTGGACAGAGAGATTCCCTTCAGAGGCTAGATTCTTTTATAAAGCAAATCTGCAATATTGATCAATCGTTATCTCTCTATTGAGATCGGTCTGAATGAAGTGGTTCTCAGTCAGAGCTCGACGGCGTGGAAAATAATGTTCACCCTTGTAGAATTGTAGTGAAGAGATGCAAGAAAGATCCATCTACATCCGCACCTGAAACCCGTGTATTTGACCTCTGCTCACATCCGTAGCAACATATTTCCCCAATACAAGACCGCTGAGCAGCTCGGCGCACTCAAGCATTCGATTCATCACTGAACACAATATGCGCCGTAGTCACATGCTAGGCACCATTGCCAGCAGCCGACTTGTAATATCCTCGTTCTCATGATCAATGCATTTCTGAGGATCGTCGATACGTCACGTCAAAAACCTTTGTCATAATTAGTAACTGAAGAGAACGGAAGATGTTAGTCCGGTTTGACATAAAACACAACATGTAAAAAACATACAAGGTGTCTGTTTGACTGTGCCAGACTAGCCTAGAGAGACTGGGCGTATAAGGTCCATACCCTTTCTCGAGCGCCTGACTAAAGTTTGTCGTTAGCATGATCATGAAAGTTGGCATGATCAGGAAACGAGAGGATCGACATACGGAAGACCCTCCATAAAGACCAAACGGACATGTTCCCTCTCAACAGCGGACAGAGTCCAGTATGGATCGTTCCCAAGCTTGTTATTGAGGCGTAAACCTGGGACCATTTCCCACGCCAGCCAGGTCACAAACCCATTTGGGACCAGCCCTAACTTATCTTGAGTGCTGACCTTGTATCCTGGGAACTTTGGTGCATTGCTGAAGTCCTTACGAGTAACCATCTGGTCGGCAGTCAACTCTGGGGACGTGTATGTTGTGGCCTGGCGGGATCTGGTCTTCGGATCTTGTATTTCCGTGTTCTTAATAGGAACCTGAAGATAAACCCGCATGAAGGCTTTCCTGGGGGCCTTCTTTGGATCGCAACAGATGGGTTTAGCCATAGCGTAGCTTTGGTCGTAATTCTGGTTCCCCGGTACGCTTCGATCTGTCAGCTTTGCTGAAGCGGGAGGCTAGGTATGCTCGAAGTAGTCCGACAAATCAGACAGGTTAAAGCGTATCAGAGGAGAGAGCACAAAGCAACAGAAAAGCCGAGCTCCTATCGTGCCCCAAGGCGCTGGCAGTGCCTTAGGCGCTATTATCGAGCAAGGATAAAATAGGAGAAACCCAGCCGTGGTATTCGAATGGGTCATTATATCACAGCACGCTCTTGATGTTGTGTACAGACCAGGTACTGTTTCAACAGTCAACAACACAGTCTTCCTTTTGTCCTCTGCTTCCTCTATCCAGGAAAAGGTGAGCCAAGTCAATCGTCCACTGCCCACTCTCAGGCTCAAAACTCGGTGTTTTACAGCAGACCGGAGCCTCGAAGGCATCAATGACAACTATTGATCGAAGCTGTAACTTCATCGGTTACTTCTACGGCCTTGACGACGAATCTAAAGACCGGAGAAACATCAAGATCAACCCCAAGGCCCTAGCGTGCTATGGCCTCATAGAACCCTCTTCGAATGAATGGTGTAACAAAAATTGGAACGGGGATATCGCAGGCTGGAAAATGTAGCTCATATAGAGGGGGAGTCCATCTAGCACACCCCTGTCTAGCTTCATCATTGCTCTTGATAAAGGCACCTCTTGAATCTATATGACAAGATTCGGCCAAAGAATGTGGGAAAATAACAACTGAATGACGAAAAGAAACTAACTGTAAAGGCTAGAGTTCAGAACGACCCAGAGAATAGTAAGACACTTCTCTCTCTTTTGAAGCAAGCCATCGAGCACACCAATTTTTATTTTGGTGGCTACAAGCGGATTACGTCAGGGCAGGCCATTTAGGTACGACACACACTTTACAAAATCTAATTTTGTAGTTATTAGTAGTAATATTTAAGCCTACCGATGCTTGAAGATGCCTGAATACTGCAAGTACTTTTCAAACTCACCAATTAATCTAGATCGGAGTCCAAATGCATGAGCTGCCTGGGAACTCGACAAAATGCTTTCTGCAAGGGGGCTGGCTGGCTTGGGCCTAGAGTTTGAGAATATCAGTTTCAATCCCTCCTCCGATGTATGGTACCTAGACTTTGTACAGGCAAGTTGTCTTAACCTAGGCCCCAAAGTAATAATTGTTTAAAAGGCAATGATCCCGTTTTGACCAGATCGTTATTTTTTAATAATGGGAATAGAAAGATGGACTTTGTATACTCAAAGCTTTTAATGGGGTCACGAATCAGGCCTTATACTCTCATCACGCCTTAAGCCAATCTGGGACAACAAACTAGACAACCATAGAATCTATAAATATGGAATAATGGATTCGGCTCCCGAGTTCTGCGCAAACAAAGGACATCTTGGATTAGCTCTGTACTCAATGCCGGAAGTAGTGACTGAAATGGCACGGAAAATACTACCTGGATATTGCCCCGTTCGGTCTCTTTCTGTGCATAGATAACCTTTCCATGGTCGATGACAATGGCATAACGAAGTCCCCGATGACCCGATGGTTCTGCCCAATTAATACTCTTTGAGAACCCGACATTTGGATCAGAGAGAAATATCTGACGTCAAGTGCGTTAGCTGCGTACTTTGCCAGTCTCATAAGCCATACAATATCGTTATTCGTAACATTATTTGCTTTCCCCCAGCCACTCATAACATTTGCATCGTTGAAGGAAATAATCGCCACCAAATCGACACCTTTTTTCTTAAGTGCGGGAAGATTGTCAATGTAATTGGGGAGGTGAAGACCGGAGCATGTCCGGGTAAAGGCGCCTATTGAAATTAATTTTCTGCATGCATGTAACGTAGAAACAACGGAAAGTGAGAGAAGAGCATACCGGGAACAGAAACCAAAACGACCTTTTTATCAGACCATTCTTTCGAAGCATTGTAAGGGATCGCAACCCCACACGACGTTATAGAGCTCGTTTCCTCTGTCCAGGGTATGTATCTGCCATCAAGGAGCGGTTGTTAGCATACATATGAGCTTAACTATGAGAAGTAGAGAGATGGAAATCTTGCTGGAATACGACATTGTCCGGGAAGCTGTCGCCAGGCTGCAATGTAAAATCCATGGTAAACCGGGACCCAGTTCTTGTGTGTTTCTGAAAATGAGTATCCCTAGTAACGCGAGCTGGCGTGAGAAGCGTCATATCATAGTACTTATATTTATTCAGAACACCTTCGGAATGCATTAAGGGGGAAAAGTGAAATTGCCGATCTCGGATATTGTAAGCGCCGATTAACGCTCACTCAAATAATGGGAATGTATTGCTGTACAGATGAAGTCGGTATCGTGTTGAAACATATGGAAATAAATACCGGGGTATCGTGTCCAATAGGACAGACTCCAGTCTACGGAGTACGTATCCTAAGCTTCAGACCAGAAAGGATCTGCAAACGGGCCGAACCGGATCTCCTCTTGAGAGCGGGACCCTGCTTACAATACCAGAATTGCGCTAGTCTCATCAGTATCCACCACGACTTGGCCTCACTATTCGCAATCCGAGGATTAAATTGCTCTTCAAATACATAATTTTATCAGCACGGCTTGTTCGAGCGCGCCGTAGAACATCCGAAGGGCTCTTTATGGGCCAAGTCAAGTGTATTGGTGGAATTGATATAATTTATGGATCCATTAAATATCACAAGATTTCTTCCGTCTTATTCCCTAGAGCCAAGACGTTATCGGCTACTTGTGTGATAATTCGGGTTCAACGCCCGTATCTATGACAACCATCGTCGCAACGCCTCATACGTGCTAAAGGTAACAGCCTGACCAATACCCACTCGCAACACGCGAAGTAGAATCCCTTTATATAGAGCCCTGTAACCATCATGACGCACAATATCCTGAAACGTGTGAATGAGACGATACAGCCCCGATTCATTTCCTCTGTTGCCGCTTTTCTGAACCCGGGTTTCTAAAGGATCATCAGCGATGCTTTTTATGTATTGTAGATAATAACATACTTAATGTGTCAATTGGAGCATTGGCCAAAGGACCAAGCGATCCGGCTAGAAAGCCATTTAAGCCAGTCTGCCAGGATGGTAGACCAGAAGAATGGTACTGGGGCTGGTTGTCCACTAGAGCCTGACGGATTCTCGTGTAGGCGAAGAAATTCACTAAATGCACAAATATCAGGATAAATGCCCTTATAGCAACGTGACTTAGAAAGCAAAAATTGACACTTACCAGCTTGATTTGTCCCTTGGCG
Source organism: Penicillium thymicola (assembly GCA_030142185.1). Taxonomy (NCBI): domain Eukaryota; kingdom Fungi; phylum Ascomycota; class Eurotiomycetes; order Eurotiales; family Aspergillaceae; genus Penicillium; species Penicillium thymicola. The sequence goes on from LACB01000047.1 coordinate 16,370, forward strand.
AGCCGCTGTTAATCCTATGCCCGTCCATAAAACTTTGACACCCTCTGTCCGTACAATGGTGTACAGCGCCTCTGGCGTATTTCTGTATCCAGACACGGCACCCCGTACACCATCTCGTGGCTTTGTAGTCTGTAAGCGAATTTTGAGAACCTCTGTTGGAGTTACAACAAGAACTGCTTCTGTAACTCCTGCAGCTAAACCGGCTGAATTGAGAAAAGACATCAGGATACTATTTTCTCATTTTAAGATCCTGTGCTCAACCTACCAAGGATTAACCTTCCTGAGGTGAGAGCTTTCTCATCAGGCCTTTTGAGGATAGTCTTGTATGTTTCGAAACTGGTGAATCGAATGGCCATTTTGGGCACGATCCCTAGAAGAACTGCTCCAAGGCCGCGATAGAATGCCATTGGGGCCTGGTGATATATTGATTGTATTGTTCTCACCAACGTTTTGTCTGAAGTGCCGCTCATTTTCTGTTAGACTCGACTGCGCTAGAAATATGCAAAAGGTGTCTTCTCATACCTCCGGGTTTCTGTGGGAGTAGGGTCGCTGTCGTGTTCTTGGTTTGCATGTTGACTTTGATAGTATCTGTCAGAACCTTGGTCAGCATTAATTGGTACGGAGCACATTATTTTGTCAAGGACACTCAATTACCCAGTGGGTGACAGACCAACGCCTCCATCATGCCTGCCAATGCGCCTGTATATGGAAGCTAGACTTTAGCACGGCTCCTTATATGATGATTTTTTGGGTTCGTACCATAGAAGGCCGTGGTTCCAGGTGCCATTGAGATGGTCTTGCCGGGCATCGGCTGTTTCATAGTAGCCATTTTGGATTCCTTTTATGATCGAGTGCTGGCGAAGCACTTTATAGAATGAGCGAAGAGTGTTTTGATAGAAGCAGAAATACTACTTGGATTTCAATCGGCCAAAATGCCCAGGTGCAAGCGCGTACCTTTTATCCAACCGGATTAGTATATACAAGATTACCTAGGCTCGTATACTCAGCTGACCTTAGAATAAGATGATCAGCAATTTGATTCGGATAGATTGTTATAAATCAAAGGTTTTGTTGTATTATGGAGAAGATACGTGGGCTATATATAGCGAGAAGATCAACTTGATTCCCAATCAACTTGATTTTCCGTTTATAAATCTCGGGAATTCTTCTCAATGATGCGATTGTGTCCCTGATCTGGCATGCCTCGTATCATAACATTTGAGTATTCTGAATTTCATATGTTTCTTTACATACATTCCGTTACCGGATGTTTGACTAACTCTTGGTTTCCACATACAACATACTTAAAATGAGTCTGCCTTGTCATCGGCTCGGAGTCCGGAGATATCTCCACCACAGGGCTGGACGGGACGGGACGGCACATCCCGCAAAAAAAAAAACTCAAATGAATACTCTTCAGGGCTCCTCCCGAGGTCCCAACGTAACGTTATGTACAACGGACCCACACGGTCCTGCCCCTTGTACTCCGTACGGGCGACTAAGTATGCCACCTACCCTTGTTGAATGCAATCGGGCCGGAAATGAACCCTTTTGTGAGGAGTCAGGTTGTCGATCTCAGTAACTCAGGGCTAGTTTCGGGCGCAGAAGTAATCCAAGTATCCGTACTCCGTACTATCCGTGCAGACGGCGCGAAGGATCAGGCTAGCACTCCGTAATTCGCTTGTGTTTTTCCTCATCCCATTTCTGTTTGAATTTCTCAGCCATCTGATCTCCCCTCATTAAATAATTCCCTGTCAAATTGGGCCCCTTTACTGCCTGGAAAAAGCAAAAAAAAGCAAAAAGAACAACAACAACAACAAAAACCAACCATTGCATAACAATCATGGCGTCTTTCTTGTGAGTCTACCGTTCTCGGCTTGGCCTATGTATCTCCTAGTTGAATCCTTTGGGTTCCGTGAGAAAGCATAGATATCAGTTCTAATCAGTTCGGAATAGGAGCAAGTCCTTTGGCCACAAAGGCTACGCCGCTTTTCGACCCACCTACCCAGCCGAACTATACAAAGCAGTCCTATCTTTCCACCAGGGCTCCCCAGATGCCGCGCGTACACTAGCTCTAGATCTTGGCACCGGGCACGGTCTGGTAGCCCGCGAGTTATCCCCTCACTTTGGCCGTGTGATCGGCACCGATCCTTCAGCGGGAATGATCGCCCAAGCTCGTGAACTGTCAACGTGTCCCCCCACAACATACCCCAACGTGAGCTTCCATCAAGCCGCAGCAGAGTCTTCCCCATGTGTGTCCGACCGACGGGTCAACCTCGTGACTGCCGCCCAGGCGTCCCATTGGTTCAACTACCCGACGCTATGACCCGAGCTGGCGCGCATTATGCACCCCGGGGGTACGTTGGCATTTTGGGGGTACAAGGACCACGTTTTGGTGTCGCATCCCAAAGCGAGTGAGATCATTGAGCATTTTGCTTACCAGAAAGATCCAACCCTCTTGGGAAGCTACTGGCAGCAGCCTGGACGACGCATTGTGCAGGAGAAGCTGCGAGCTGTGGTGCCCCCCGCTGCTGAATGGCGTGATATCACACGCATTGAATACGAGCCTAGTACGCAGGGTATCGGCAGTGGCCAGGGCACACGCTTCATGAGTGCCCGTATGACTCTAGGTGCAATGGAGGAGTACATGCGCACGTGGAGCTCATTTCACAAGTGGCAGCAGCAGTTCCCGGACCAGAAACGTCGTGGAGAGGATGGAAGTGGTGAGGGCGATGTGATTGACCGGATGATGGATGCTATTCGAGAGGCTGAGCCTGGATTACGGGGAGAAGGATCCCGGAACAGCGTGGATTGGAAGGCCATCGAGATTGATGTGGAATGGGGCAGTGCTTTGGTCCTAGCACGCAAACGATCATGAGCTGTATCCTTCAATGAGCGGCCCTTGTCTATCTATCTATCTGTCTATATTTTGCTTTTGGCAGATCTTTTGCTGTTTCCAATCTTTGCGATCATTTCCACAAGTTCAAGACAAACAGGCAACAGTAAAACATTGGTATAACGCACTAAACGCAGCTTTTTAGGACACTGTATATCAACAATGAGAAGTTGGCTTGACTTCATTATTGATAGGATAGTGTTTCATAGTTCCAAGAATAGAGTGAATGATTATTTACATGTATTACCAAAAATATGCGCAGATCAGTTTGTCAACCCCGCTAAAGGAATCCTTCGGCGTGAAGAATCCTTCGACGTGGAGATATTAAATTGGAAAATATGATATGTACTTTAGTGTTTACGGGTGACGGGCCGCTCGTGCATGACGTTTCATCGGGGGAATAAAGTGTCAGCACTAAGAAATAGCCCCCTCTTGGCCATACTTGTGGTGGTAACCCGTTTGGGAATACGGCCATTTCCGAGATTCCCTCCTTTGTTCCTCCATCTATCTAGCTTCACAAGTCCTTTTATTTGGTCAATTTTTCAGGACACCCTTTTCCGCATTCGATGTGGTCTCTGCCGTAGTCGGTATAGGCTGCGGGGGCGCAATCTCATCCTTTCGCTGCAACCCCTTGTCTTGAATGAATACACAGATGACCAAACAGAAGCCCATGATAGGCGCCATGGAGATAAAGACAGTACGACTGGCCTGGGCATACGCGGCCCGGATGGCATTCTGATCCGCTGTAGAGAAGTCACTGAGCGAGGGCAGCACATAGCTGTCCCTACTGAGATAGCTAAGATCATCTGGGAGTGCCTTGCCAAGGGACGTCTGGAGTACTAGACTGGAACATGCCAAGCCGATGGCACCGCCAAGTGCACGAAAGAAGTTGCGATTGGAGATGATCACGGCTCGCAGATCCTTCGGTGAGTGTGCTTGGATGGCGATTAGGCAGGGTTGGAATACATTGCCAACACCAACACCGAGGATGATTAGGGCCACGATGATCACTCCTAGAGAAGTCTCTTGCTTCAGGGTGCAAAGTACACTTGCTCCACTGTATGTGGCATGTAAGCAGAGGAGAAAAAAAGAAAAGAAAATTCGGGCCACGTACACTGTCCAACAGATGAAGCCAAACCAGATCACTTCCCCGTATCGTGAGTAATGTGAGATGTAGAATCCGGAGCAAACAGAGAATGTCATCTGTGAGATCACCAATGGTACGAGGAGAGCTGCAGATACCAGTGGAGTCACCCCGCGCACGTTCTCAAAATACAGCGGTAGGAAATATAGCTCGGCGTAATAGCAGTAGCCGAAGAGGAGATTCTGCACCAAAATGGCAGCCACGGCAGGGGTGCGAAACATAGATACTGAACTTATAATTAGCTCTCCAGCGCTGCCGAAAAGGCTTTTGCAGCACGAATAGCGTAAAACTCACACGGTACCATTGGCAGCTTAGCAACCTTCCACTCCACCAGGATAAATGCAATCGTGGCCACTCCACCGACGGCAAGCATTGCGATAACGAGAGTAGAGTCCCAGGCAAAGTAAGACCCACCGCCGGAAATGGGGATCAATATACAGATGATTGCGATGGATCCAGATACCAAGCCCCAGATGTCGATCAATTTCGCTCTTGCAAGGCCATTTCCTTTGGGCATGGAGGAAGGCAGCAGGAAAAATGAACCCACAGCGCAGAGCAGCATGAGAGGGCTGATCAGATAGAAAAATCCGCGCCAAGTGGCGTGTTGCGCAAATGAGGATGACAGAAATGGGCCAATCGTATTGCCTAGCCCGATACAACTGCCCAGGATGCCCTGGTATCGGCCACGTTCCTGTAAAGTAACGATATCGGATACAATCATCATTGTCAATGAGTTGATTCCACCAGTGGCAATACCTGCTATACCACGAAACAGGTAGAATGCCCATGCAGTCTGGGCAGTTGCGCAGAGAATGTCCGCAATGGCAAGCAGCAGTACCGCAGACAGATACACTTTCTTGCGGCCAAATATATCAGATAGGCGTCCGTATAGTACCTGGAACACTGTATTCGCAATCATAGAGGAAGTACCTGCCCAGCTGATTGTATCTCGCGCATTCAGCTCCCGTGCGATAGTGGGTAAGGCCACACCCACTCCGTTCTGATCTGCATAAGCGATAAGAAACGCGATGGCGAGAGTACCAAACACAACCAGGAGCTGGGTGCGGGGCAGCAGGTTAGTTTGATCATGCACAACGACTGGGAACCCTTTGGCGGTGCTGGTAGCCATAATCAAAGAGAACAATTTGGGTTCCGCGTAAGTGAAAGAAAGTGATAAAGTCAATTGCTGGAAGAGAAGATAAAGATGCAGTCTTCATCCAATTTGGTTGCTCCACGGCGAAGAGTCTTATATGGTCTGCTGGGGAATCCAATGTCGATGGTTGACGACAGTACTCCGTACTGGCAATTTATCTCGATGTCATCTGGAATCTCCCGATATCGGATATAAGAGCGCGTCGCCAGTAAGCACGTTATTACAGTATTGGTATTGTGATGAGACATACATCCATGGATTGCATTTTCAACGCTAACCGAATATAGGTGTATGCAATAAATGTAATAAATGTAATAAATGCGGATATCTCGACAACTATCCCAGCCCCTGCAGACACTATGATTTTATGCAGAATGTCTCATCCTGTCCCTTAGGCAGGCAGGAAAACGTCAACGTCTAGTTCCAACCATGTCTGAACAAACCATACTTCCCCTCTCTATCGCCATCCTCCGATTACCTGAGGTGGGGTAAACTCGAGCTGGTGATTGATTTCCTTTTCTTTTCTTCTTCGGGGGGTTTCGAGCAGAATGCTTAGTGATTCACAGGGCGACGGGAAACATATAAAAGCCACCCAGATGGCCCGCTAAACTCTCAGATAATCTCATCATATTCTCTATCTTCTACACATCATCTTCCGGTTGAATCTATAGTATTCAATACTCCATCCTATCTCAGAATGCCTATCGAAGACTTTGTCACTTCTTTCCCTGCTCCACTTACGTTGGGTACTTCCATTGACCACTGGAAGTATGAGGACCTCACTCGAATCCTTGGCAGAGTGTATAATGGCATTGATTTGGCCGAGGTCCTTAACTCTCCCAATGCGGATGAGCTCCTTCGTGATCTAGCTGTTACCAGTGAGCATCCATTAACTCTAGCTCCAAGTTAGAATGAAAACTCACTACTCCCAGTCTCCCACCGTGGCGTTGTCGTCTTCCGCGACCAGAAGAACCTCACTTCAGACCAGCAAAAGTTCTTCACTCATCGCCTTGGACAATTGACTGGCAAGCCCGATGAGTCTAATATTCATATCCATCCCATGTATGTACCCACCATTCAAGCCATTATATCACAAACTAACGACCACAGCAACCACACCGTCCACAAAGAGGGCGAGAAGCCCGATCTGGAAATGTCTACAATTGCCCGCAACCCAGAAAACATGCTTTCCAAGCAGAGCGGCGTGGTGACCGGCAAGAAGACGTTGAAGAAACAAAGCGTTGCCGATGGCTGGCACTCGGATATCGCCTTTGAGCGCATCACATCCGACTACACCACTCTAGTCAACAAAGTTCGCCCTTCAACCGGTGGTGATACTATTTTCGCCAGCGCCTATGAGGTCTACGACCGTATCAGTCCCCCATGGAGAGCCTTTCTGGAAACTCTTACCGGCACTTTCTCCCCCGTTGGCTACAGTCCTAATCCTGACCATACTCACCTCTACCAGGTCGCTAGAGGTCATCCCAACAATGTTGACCAGTCGCTGACTGCTGAGCATCCTATTGTGAGAACGAACCCGGTTACGGGATGGAAATCCATCTTTGGTGTTGGTCATCATTTGCAATCTGTGAATGGACTGGCTCCAGATGAAAGCGAGCATATCAAGAGTTACTTAATGAAATTGATTACCGACAATCACGATCTTCAGGTAAGTGTTCCGCGAATACCAACATACCTCATGGGACGATATCTGACTTCATTATCTTTAGGCCCGTGTCAAGTGGGAGGTCAATGATCTGGCCGTGTTTGATAACCGTGCTGTCTACCATACTGCTACTTACGATTACGATGAGCCTCGGGTTTGCCTCCGTGTGGTTGCTGTCGGTGAGGCACCTGCACTAGACCCTAAGGGTATGTCTCGCAGTGATGATCTTGATTTGTAGATATGGCTCTTTATGCCATCAAACATGATACATAGTTACATGAAATTCTTTTCTCTTGCTTAGATTGATTCTTACCAAAGATGTTAAAAATGATGAACAGTCACGTACCTACGTGACCCTCTATTACATTGGGTGAGGATCGAGTGTAAATAGCGCGAACGGGGTACGATACAGCCCCGAACTATTGTAGAAAGCCGACTATGTGAAGATTTTCCTGGGGGGAGTAGTGGCAGAAATGCATATTGTGTGACTCTCAATCGTAGAGGAATCGGCAATTCACTGGGCTGCTGATCTCCTTCTTTTTCCTGGACAGACGAGCCGTTTGAGAGAATCATTTGGTCCATAAGAAAATGTCAAGTATCTGGACAATGCGGTCCCATCAATCCTTGGTGTCTCTCATAGGCTATGCAGACGCAGGTAACTATGTACTCAGTTTCACGATCACCGCAACAGCCAATTGACGAAGTCAAATTCCGACTAGAATTTGACTGTTTTCCAAGTCCATTTGATTATAGTGATGGTGATCAAGAAGTTGGTCGGGGAAGTTGATCAGGCCTCACGGTGTTTAGGGTCAAATCCAATTACTCAAGTTCATAACCCTTGTCGACTGGGGCCGATTTGGCCACCCATCAAGGGTCGTTAAATTCCCGTGTAATTGTAGTGAAAGCGTGGCTACGTTCATTATAACTAGTTATGTGATCGAAAGGTGTATGATGTACCGATCTAGAGATATATATTGAAAACACGGTACTTCTTCCACATTCGCTAGAATCCTCTGGAAGCCAACGGACAAAATATTGCAGGAGTTAGAGTAACAAAAGTTACAAGTATAAATCAATAAGAACAATTAAATAATGCTCATGAGTTGAAAATACTACGTCGACGTAGGGCCAAAGTTCAACGAGGTTCGCGGGTCCACAGCGCGAGGCTAGGAAAAGGAAAAGTTGTTGTGATCGTGGCCTTAGGCCTCAATGTCAATGCCTCAGACATAAATAGTAAAGTAGGAAGGGTACACGTGATAAATAGGCCATATCTTCCAAAATACGATCACGTGACAAACCCTACCCTGATCACGTTATTACCGAATTTATCGATCAATCAGAGGCGAGATCCCCAAACCCAATAACCGAGTGTTTTGGCATAGTAAGGAATTTAGAAATCTGTTCGCTTCGCTCAGAAAAATAAAAATAGGTTCGAATAGGTTATTATTAGGTTATGTGGTTTAACCCCTTTGGGGTTTAGGTCGGATGCTCAGAGCCTCAGACCCAAAATTGGTTCTGCCGAAGTCTAAGCCTTATAAAGGCGCTTCCTGTAAAGATATACTTGTTTCACGTGTACGGCCTGTCAACCAGGTAAGATAATGGGGGCGTTGCCTTAATAAAGAGGGGATTTGCGAATATTCTTATTGGCTTACTTTTCCAAAGTCACAATAGGAGGTTCGGACTCTGTCTGATGAAGCTTAACTGAAAAGGTAGACAAGTTCATTCGCATCCAAACAAAACAAAGGTTCATATCCTACAAATTACGTCCGCTCTATCCACCGCTGTAGAACAGCAGCAACTTGCAAACTGTTTTTCTCCATGAACACCATATGCCCATTTCCATGAATACCGATATCCGCCAGCTGGAGATGTTGCGCGGGAACGCCTGCCTGCTGCAAAAACCGGACCGTGCACCAGTCATACGGCGCATGGTAAGACGATTCAGTCGTCAGGACCAGGGTGGGCACCTTGGCGAGATTGACAAGCTGTCTCGGTGCGGGGGAATCGGCCTGAATTACACAGTCGGAGTACAACGACGAGTTGGAAGGGATGACGTGTTTCACGAGGTCAATTGGGTCGCTCACGGCGGGCGAGTAGGTTAGAGGGATATCGGTAAGTCCGTAGGCGCGTGTAGAAGAGTTACTGAATACGGCGTCCTGGAAGGGAGGGCCGGTCGGTTCGACTGAGACAATGGAGTGGACGAGTTCCGGTCGCACATCTGCAATCAGCAACGGCATGGCTCCGCCCTGGGAGTGAGAGAGGAGGATGACGGGGGATCCGATGGTGTCGAGTAGGGCGGCGCCGGCGGCCTGTACGGTCGATTGCTGGTAGGTTGCTGAACTGAGGAACTCGACTGTCGAGGAATAGTATGTGTCGAAATTTCGGTCGCCCATGATGCCCGTCCCGTTCCATTGGGTGTGTAGGGCCGCCTGTGGCCAGAGGTTGTATAGCTTCGGTGCGGTGAAGCGCTGCTGCAATAGCTCGGCACTGTAGGTGCTCATTGTCCCATTGCCAGGGAACCAGGCACTGCGGCCGCGGAAGGTTTGATCGATAATGTAGCATGCATATCCTTCAGAGAGAAAGTAAGAGGCCCAGCCTTCTCCTCCGTCAGGCTTGTTGAGCCAATTCTGTATCACGGTTAACTTCTGGTAAAGGGGAGGTTTCTTCAATGATACGTACGGTGCCTGTTTGAGCTTGTCCATGGATGAAGACAATTGGATATGGTTTGGTCACACCCGCGGCTGGAGTAAGTTTTTCCACGTACATCTGATCCGCGAAGACATGTTGGCCAGCACTATTCAGGATATACTGTCCTCCAACATACATGTATGATCGCTGGGATGGCACTTCCCCGCACCAGCCTGAAGCTGCGACAATTGCCCAGATCAAGAATAATCCTGTCTTTAGATGCATCTTGAGAGGATAGGGAGTTAACAAAACAAGAATAAAGTTTATCAGTTTATCAGGGGTTGAATTTATTCTCCGGATGCTTTAAGACGGTTTTTCCGAAATTCCACCGATGGCGATGGGTTCCAAGGTTTCAATCTCGATTGGCCTCATAGGGAACGATCTCTGGAAATATAATGTGGTCCCCGCGGGCCAAAAAAGCGGAGAAATGACCCGTATACCACTAAGGCTTATAACTAGTGGCCAGTGTTCAAAACCCCTTTGGTAGGTGGGAGTTTATGCCCTAGTGCCTTATTTAGCACCGCTTTTTACACCGCCCTATGCAGTGTATGGTAAATTAATTGATACTATAACTAGCTCACTTTGTACATATGTACAACATATGCAGATGAAAGGCTTCATTTTTGGAACTTGTAAACCGTAATTAAGAGAACTAAGGGTATTATGATTACTAAGGCTTTTGTAATAGAAATTCAGATATTTTAACTTTTCTGCCGTTCTAAAGTCAGGCATTCCAGGCACCAAATTTTCTATAAAGGGGGTTTTGAACCCTGGCCACTATAAGTCTTCGTATGCGTATACTTTGCCTAGTGAATTTTCAAAGTCCACTTGCGCCTCTTCCAATCTCTTCGAAGGTTTTTTTGATTGTCTAAAATTAATATGATGAAACCTTGGAATACGACCAATGCCTGAAAAACATCATCACTTTTTGATATAGTTCGGCCGCGTCTCTTGTTTCTGTCTCTGTTTATTTTTTCTTTCCCTCCTTCCTTCTTAGGCTTCCTAAATATATCAAAAAGCCATGGATTACACCCTCATCATTCTTTGGGTGTTTACGTGGGTGACAGTCGCCTTGGTTGTCCTTCGGCTGATGGTACGGAAGTTGAAAGGATTCCAGTTCGTCCTGGGCGATTATCTCGCAATGGGCGCAATTCTCTGTGCCCTCGTGCGCCTCGGCTTGGTCCACGTTATTCTCATCTGGGGAACCAACAATATGTCATCCAAACTCAGACATACGACCGATTTCAATCCCGAGGACATCCGCCGCAGAGAGATCGCGAGCAAATTGGTACTCGCTAATCGAGTATTTTATAATTCCTAGTACGTCCTGAGCTTAAATCATAGTTTTGCTATTTCCTTTTCTTATAATTCTTTTAGTCTCTGGTTGCAAAAGTTTGTTCTGCTCGATACCTACCGCAGACTGCTAACGCACCTTCCCTGGGAGAAGATCACGATGATCTCGTATATCAGTATATTCGCAGCGACATATGCTGTCGTACAGATTGTGACTTTCACCGAGTGCGATCCATTTAATCATTACTGGATCGTATTGCCGGATCCTGGTATTCCCTTCTCTTATTTTTCATCTTCGTTGAACCTTCTAATACAATGCAGGTACATGCTGCCAGGCACAGCTCGAATTGATCGTCCTCGGTATGCTTTCTTGGAACCCGTTTGAATGTGATACCTCTAACATTGTAGTTTCAGGTGTCCTCAATGTCATCACAGATATTATGCTTATCGCGTTGCCGATCCCAATTCTGGTTCTGGTTAAACGATCCGCTATCCAGTAAGCTTAACCCGACCTACCTATATATATACATCTTATTGACATATTACCTCTAGAAAATTCCAGCTAGCGGTCCTCTTCTCCATCGGCCTATTCATCGTCGCAATCACTATCGCTAGACTACCTCAAAACGCCAGAAATCCTACCGCACAAATAAACAGAACGACTTGGGCTTCCGTTGAGTTACTAGCTGCCGCTATCGTAGCCAACGCCCCCGTCCTATACGGATTACTGAAAGGTCATAGGGAACGGTCCAAGCACGCCGCATCAGAACCCGGATCGACTGGGCCCTCGTGGCAGGGACTTCAAAAGAGATCAGCAAATGGGCCCGAATTCGAAATGCAAGGGACTCGTCGCGGTAAGAGAGGGTCTCTTCTCGGTTCAAATATATCATCCAGGAATTATTTGGAGATCGATGGTGAGAGTGGTCAATCGTTGACTCGAAGCCTGGATAAGTAGGAAGTATAATAGACAATGCTCCGAGCAGAACGAGATTTACGATGAATTATTTAAAAACTTCAATGGTGGTAAAAGATGGTAATAGTAGAAATTAGTATATAGATAGTTATAGTGGTTATCTATAATTATTTTCATAGGTGAATTAATTGAAAATCTTGCATTAGGAGAATCTGGTAGGGCGCACCTGTAGAAACTACGTATTACTAATATTGATGCCTGAAGATGCTTGAATGTTTGCCGGCAGAAAATATCTGAATTGCCATAACAGAGAGCCCTTAGTAAGTAAAGTAGTTGAATTCTTTAATTTCTCCAACGTCGACAATATTGATACCTTGAGAACTGAGCACAAATGTGACGCTATTCGCACCCATACAAATGGGGGGGTTTTGAAATTGTCGAGAATATGGTATGATAGGCTTCAACGCCTAGAAACGGGGGATTTTAAAGATTTGTGTGGTGGGAATAGCTTCAATATTACCCGGGAGGCTTCCATTTGAGAGACTCGTTTACAATGCATTACAATACACCGTAGAGAGATGCCAAAAGGCGATATATAATCAGGCATCTTCAGACATCTTAAGGCAGTAATATTAGTAATAATTAGTTTCCGACCCATGACCGGGATACACCTTCGCACGCACCCAACACCGGCAGGTGTATTGATTGGGCTTGGCACGGCTAGTTATTTGTTGATTGTGTTTCATGATACGAGAGACACTCGTGTCCCCGCTCGTGCTCAATTACCTACTCCGTACTCCGTACACTGCATGCCAAGCTCATCAAGGGGCCTTGGTTTTGTACTTATCTCATTAAAGCAGCCATCCTGGCGAATGATAGTAAGCCTAGGCACATTCCTAATAGAGATAGTAAGCGGTAATTTATTCCATAACCCGAATAGAACATTTACCGAGGAACACGCCACGCGGGCTAAAATCAAATCATAGCTCCACTCAGGCCCGCTTATATTGATAACGGGATAATTAATACTCGTCTCCCTAATTAACTAGCGGCCTAAACCACCTGCTAGTTAGTTACCGAAATCAACAAAGGAATGTAGCTAATAGTGAAGTTATAATCATTTGTTTAGCATCACCTGATTATTACTTCGGGAAAGACAACTGGGACGCGATAAGAAATTGACCAAAGAGGAATTTCTACTCAGAACTCCAAAGAAGACTGGAACGTCATTATCCTGCCAAAGAAAGTCCACTAGGCTCTACAGTTGGATGTTAACACTACTTGGGTCCTAGTTATCATTGTTTTTTGGTGATAGTTACCACTAGTACGAGATCAGACTTCACTAACGTTTTCCCCATACCTCCGCGGTATGGAAGGTGCATATAAAGCCTCGAATAGTTCTCGGAATTGCATTATTACCGGCGGCTTTTATTCTTGCCTGTTTGATACACCCCCGGAACTTGTACTCGATCAACGTTGACTATTCCAAAATGAAGATCGCAATTGCAGGTGCAGGTGATGTTGCGGCTTACTTCATCGAAGAGTTCAGCCAGTCCCCGCATGAGACTGTTGTCCTGAGCAGGTCTTTGGAAAGAAATCCTTCCATGTCAAATATTGAAGTGAGAACGACAGACTACACCGTCGACAGCTTGAAGGACAATAGCCAAGACTGTGATGCTATTGACTCAACCCTTGCCGGACCGAACGAAGCATATGTTGCTTCTCACCTGGCGATTCTGGAAGCCTGTATACAATCCCCTAGGTGCAAGCGGTTCATACCTTCAGGATGGACAATAAACATGGAAGACTTTCCTGATCAGCCTCTCTATCTTTCAAAATCACGAAACGCAGTTCTTGAGGCCTTGCGTGCCCAGAGCGAAGTCAAATGGTCGTTCATGTGCAACTACTGGTTTATGGACTATATTCTCCCTGTCTCAAATCGATTTTTGAAAGACATTGGGAACGAATGGCTTATGAATCATACAACGAAGGTCTTTGATTTGTATGGGGACGGGCTGCAAGAGATCACCTTAACCTCAGTGCGTGATACCGCCCAGGCCACTCTCGCACTCCTGCAAGCACACGATATCCCATGGAGCGACTTTACCCATCTGAGTGGCGAAACATTGACACCCCGTGAGCTTTTTGCTTTGCTGAAAAGGCATGACCCGAGCTGGAGTCTGCGGAATATCACGTTGACCGACGTTTTGCGTGATATTATCGATACGAATGCGGTTGAGAGTGGCATTTCTGGGGTTTTAAGACTAGTGGGCTTTACGAATTGTGGCAAAAGTCCCTCCGAGAGAACTTTGCAGTGGAACACTGGAATTTTAGCTGGCGTGCATGGACGTGACGTGGGAAGTTTCTTGGCGGATGGGAGTACAAAACGAGTACCTTGAGATTGGGGTCTTCAGCTATAGGAATATTCAAGTCCATACTACCTACTATTAGCCCAGGTCGTAATATCAGTGTTCAAGTTGTCCAGATCCCAAGACGATCCTAGCACTTGGTTTCCTAGTTGGTAAGATTCGCATGGTTTAGGTACCAACCAATGGCAGACGTTACCAACCAGATCTTCTTAGGGAAAAGAGTGCATTTCATTCAAATGCCAAGTACATAGCGCGAGATAAGGAGGAGGGATTGGATGAGACTATCCAGTGCGCGACCTAAGACGTGGTAGATCCCGCTCTCGCACAAGTTCAGGTCAGTCAGGCATCTCATGATGCGATTATGGTGTTTTCGAATCGGAGTCTAGCAGAAGATATTGTAGGTAGCCCTGTTTCTTTGATGTTCTTCTACTTCTGTACAACATATTCGCTTTTCATGGGTGGCCTGAGGCATATACGTTGTTAGCACCTGTAGCTAATGAGATCGCACCCTCCCCCCCCACCACCACCCAACAACATCTTCCTTTCCCTGTCCCTTTCCCTGTCCACTTTGGGTCTTAACAAGCCACGGTGCCTATTTTAATAAGCACCTTTGTGGGGCTTTGCATGCAGCAGCCATGCAGCGTCCCGGGGAATTGCCCTGGGACTGATTCCCTCATTTCCGACAGGCTGTGCTATACTTTGATTACCCAAGTACGTTAGCAGCCTTCATAGGTATACGTCTAGAGTGTAAGACACGCCGTTATAATTGACGGTCTATTCTCACCTTATCTCCAGCTAGCATGGTAACGTGTGGAGTCGTCTGGTCGTCTATAACGCGAGCGGCGTCATAGCCGACCAAGGTTACCAATGGTCGAGTCGAGCCCTGGAGAAAGGCTATGACCTAGGTAGTGATATCAACACCATTCACTCCACAATCGGCATATTTAGCCAACAAGAGTGTCAGACACCTCCTAACCCTTACTCAAAAGTTGCCGTTTTGGGCGTCGACACGGGTTCCGGCATTACTGGAAATATAGTTCACATCATAGTTTGCTAGCGCTATTAATCTATGTAGCCTTATCAGTTGTTCTATTTTACCGTTTCGAGCTTCACGTATTCCATATTGGGAATGGAAGCGAGATTTGTTTCGTCTTTTCCTTGCGAAACTTTTAGGTTTGCCTCCCCCGCAAACCACCGGGCCTTGGGATGTGCAAAACTTGTTCTTCCTTTACGTTCGCATCCTGTGAGTTAGTACGTGCATGCATTATGTTATATATATAATGTAGGCTTGTTTCTGTCCTACATATGAGGTCCAATTCACAAGGTCCCACTGATTGTTTTCGCATACTTTGGGAATTTTCATGCCACCAGCCAGAGCGAAAGGAAGCATTCCTAACGTGTGGGATTCCTGTCGCCTGTCGACTAAGCCGATATAACTTTCTCTTGACTGACTTCCACAACCTACGTTAAATAACACACAACTACAACATGACCAGCCCCGTTCCTCTTAACCCAGAGAAAGGGATTGCCGATGACTCGTCCATGATTGACGGGAAGAATGGAGTAGCAGATCCCGAACCGGTAGCTGGCACCATGGATGACCTTGACCTTGAGCGTATGCCGAAATCCCCTTCATTCTGACAGAATAGAACATTTCTTTTCTTTCAAATTAGGCACTACACTAACATCACCTGCTAGAGATGGGCTACGTGCCTCAGATGGAACGAGAGTTTAGTCTGATACAGTTGATTGGCAGCGCATATACTCTGACAAACTCATGGTTGGGGGTGGCTGGAGCATTTACCACGGGGATCACCGCAGCGGGCTCTGCTGGAATCATTTACGGTCTGATCCTGATGTTTATCCTCAACCTCTTTGTCGGAATCTCGTTAAGTGAATTGGTTAGCGCGATGCCCAATTCGGGAGGGCAATACTATTGGGCAATGAGACTGGCACCACGCAAATATGCCCGGTCGTTTGCCTATATTACAGGCGTCTGCAATCTATTCGCTGCCTATTGCACGACAGCGAGTTCATCAATCGCTGTCAGTATGTTTATCTTTGGATCCGTTAAACTGGCTGTACCAGAATTGTGAGATTTGGCTTCTTTATTTTCCCGCAAAATCCGATACCCTCAGACCCCGCAATCATAGTCTAACGAAATTTCTAGCGCACTTTCTGCGTGGCGTGTTTATCTTGGGGCTGTTGCCCTTAACCTTGTTGCCGGCTTGGTGAACATATGGGAGAAGGCTGTCACTAAGAGCGTCCTTGCGGGACTTTACATCAGTCTTCTGACCTGCGTTCTCATCACAATTGTCCTTCCTGCAACTGCGGTTGGTCACACTGATGCCGTATTCATATTCGGCACATTAAATCGAAGCAATGGCTGGTCCTCTGATGGCATGGCATTTATTATGGGGTTGATTAACGCTAACTTCTCATTCGGAGTGCTTGATAGTGCGGCACATCTCGCGGAGGAAACACCAAACCCTGCACGAAATGTGCCTAAAGCGATCATGATGACAGTCGTTATAGGATTTATGACTGCATTTCCGTTTGCGTGTGTCTTGATGTACTGCCTAACGGACTTCGAGAGCGTTATCAATACTCCGACAAATGTTCCCATTCTTCAGCTTTTCTACGTTGCGTATGGGCACCGCCAGTCAGCCGCACTAGCAACCATGGCGTTTGTTACCATATCTTACCTTTGTTCTCTCTTTCCGCAACATGCCTACCAAGCTCGAATGTGTTGGGCTTTCTCTCGGGACAATGGGATGCCCTTTTCAGGATACTGGTCGCATATTGATCCTTCAACACATGTTCCACTCCGAGCTCACGCACTTTCTGTGTGTATAGTTTTTGCAATTGGGCTCATTTACATTGCGTCTAGTACTGCTTTCAATAGGTGAGGCTTTGAACCGATTTTGCCTGATTTTAGAACCGAACGCTAACTGATTCTATAGTCTAATAACTGGCGTCATTGTATTCCCATATCTGACGTATCTGGCCCCAATGATCTGCTCAATTTGGAGAGGCAAGAATCAACCACGTGGGCCATTCCACCTCGGAATTATAGGCGTGATTTCCAAAATCATAACGGTGGTCTTCTGTATTTTCACGGTCGTCATGTATTCATTCCCATATATGATGCCCGTCACCCCATCAAGTATGTCTCCCACTACTAAAGCCTTTCAAACACACTAAACTGACCATCATGTTTCAAGACATGAATTATGTCACAGTTATCTATGGCATAGCTCTAGTATATGGATTGATTGTTTGGCTCTCGCGAGCGCGATACCAGTTTAAAACCCACAACAATGACCCTCAGTCGAACGAGTTATGTGAAACGTCGAGTTAGTTTGAATGTAATGCTCAATCCTGTCTCCATGCACAATACGGACAGGGCATCCAAGCAAAGTACAAAATCATGTTTTATGTTTTGTATGTGGATGACTTTGGAGTTTGAGAGTCTACTCCATAAAACACAAGAAGTCTTGATATCATAGCAAATTATTGTGTTAGTATACTATAATCAAGGAACTTGACCACAAACAAGAGGTGGGCATAGTCCGACAACGTGACCGATGGTATCTAACTTCACCAATCGACCGCGATATCCAGTAAGACAATCCTATCGGAAATGAGGAGATCAGCTGCATACGCGTATTACAGCGCGCCTCTCTGTATGAGAAAACCCGAATATTAAATTAATCAGTGCTCCATGATAAATTGCCAGATGTTGAATTGTTTTACAGGGGTATATACAAGCTCTAGTTTGGACGAGGAGAGGGAGGAATTTTCTCTTGCAGGTGACGCACCGAGACTATTCTTCTTTAACCCACCCTTCTGATCATTCAACTTGTTTACAAATTCAGGCAACAATTCAAGATTTCGAATTCATTCATATATTCAAAAAAGCACATCCCGCAGGCTCTCCATTCAACAAATTAACGAAAATTTATAGCTTACTAGGAATAGGCGTTTCTGCAGGTTTCGGGAGCTCGGTCAAATATTCCTGTACGTATTTCGACACCTGCTGGCCAAGTCCAAAGCTGAAGGTAAAGCCGCCAGCTTCCTGTCCATATGCGTGTATAACCTTCTGCCCATGAAGGACTTGCTTCTCCACTCGAACACCACCGTTTTCATGTTCAATAACGGGAAGCACTCCCACATGGTCCGTAATAAAGTCGTAGTCGAGAGGGTTGGGTGAAGGGAATACATCTGGCTGATTATCGTGCTGACGTTGCATAATCTAAAGTTTCATCTAGTAAGTACTCGAACTTAGACCACAATCAAAGAGGCCAGCCTAACCTTCTTGCGTTGATCTTCATAGGAAGCGAAATCGACGTCGCCAAGGGTTTTAATCCCGCCCATATAGATCGTGCCATCTCCACGTGCGAACGCCGTGGAATAGTATCCGTCTGGGCCACGGCGGATATAACACCGGTTGTAACCATCCTTGCGGAGTCTGATGTTCTGTTGCCGCACGGGAGTGATGTGCTTCTCCTCAACATCAAGCAGCTTTATAGCACCGAACCCAGTGGCGTTGATCAGAACGTCGTGTCCCATACCTCTCAAATCCCGCAAGGATTTGACATAGGTACGATTCGAGGATTGGGAACGAGAAAGGGTTAGATTCAGGGTCCAAAACCATGATCTGGCTGGCTTTCTCACACCAGTGCCTCAGTAGGCGCTTTTGTGAAGGCGAGATGATGCCACGCGAGATCAGCGCAGGGATCTCCAACTGCCATCGTGGAAATGAGCTTTCCGATTCGCACACCGTGCGTCGTTTCTGGCATCGGAGACAAACGGGGAATGTCTCATCGCATTTGACCCGTCGTCTCTTGCACTCCTTGCAGCCGGAACGACTTCTCTGGGGTGGAGCGCCTATTTCCGAGTATTGGCTACACTGTTCACAAGTGATTGGTTTGTGGACAGGCACCTGCTTGGTAGTGGCAAATCGGACGTTGAATCTGCGTGGCATTTCGCGGCAGTGCGACAGTTCGAGGGGAAGTGGGAGTCCGAGGCTGGGAATGCCTGCACACTAATTCACTTGTTGAAAGTACAGCTTCGTTGGGAAACCCTCGAGAATGGTGGAGATAGCTGCCTTCTCCATTAGTAATAAAGCCGCCTAGCTCGGGGGATATCGATCAGTGACTGCGTATGACCTTGATAGATTTCAAAATATTTTGTGTCCACCGCGTCCGATACGTAAATCGAAATCCCTATCTGGCCTGGTGCGCTCCGTACCATTGTTTTGATACAATATCTGGGTCTAGCTTGGGTTAGAGCCATACCTCGTATATGCTTGAATGGGAATGCGGGGGTGGAAGAGACCGTCGGATAAGAAACTACTCAGGAGCCTCGAGCCCTACTCTCGCATTCAGGCCGAAATAGGCAACATGTTAATGAAGGATTGGTGGAAAATTACCTAGTCGGAATAAAGTTGTGGGAAGTAATTTATTTTGCAGTCCTAGAATGTCGGGCAGTGCCGTAGCCGTGCGGAAAGAAACCAGACTCCCTGTGATATTAGGTACTTCGGGTCGGATCCGCCCTCAACTTTCCAGATAAGGAGTGGACGCGATGATGAGACCGAACATGGTGAATATCATTCATATTGACTGTCGTTATAAAATGAGAGATGGAGTGGGATCTAGATACTCCCCTCGAACCGTCAGTCCACTGCCGCAATATATCTCCGATTGCACTTCTCTCTTGTTTCGCACCTGAGACATGCCGGAAACCATCAATATCGACGCATTCGTCGTCGGCGCTGGCGTGGGAGGAATTTACTCCACGTACCGCCTGTCGCGTATGGGGCTATCTGTCAAATGTGTGGACGTTGCCAGCGATGTCGGTGGCACCTGGTATTGGAATCGATATCCGGGTGCCATGAGTGACACCGAAAGCTACCTGTACCGCTATTCATGGGACAAGGAAGATTTGCAAACCTACCCCTGGACTCATCACTATATTTACCAACCGGAGATTTTGAAGTACCTCCAGCACGTCGTCGAGAAACATGATCTCCGGAAGTACATGAAGTTCGAGACCGAGATGACATCAGCGGCATGGAATGAGGACACTCAGAGATGGGCGGTGACCTGCTCCGGTTCCGAAGAGTTGAAAATTAGCGCTCGTTATTTGGTCAACTCTCTTGGGTTGCTCTCCAAAGTCCATTACCCTGATATCTGCGGTCTTTCGTCTTTCGCTGGTAACCTGATCCATACAGCACGATGGCCGGAAGACTTGAATCTTGAAGGGAAAAGGGTCGGCATTATTGGAAATGGATCTACTGGAACACAGGTTATGACAGCAATTGCTCCAATCGTTGGCAGTCTAACGTCCTTCCAACGCCACCCTCAATACTCAGTCCCGAGTGGTCAGCGCCCCGTCACAAAGGAATATCGCGACAAGGTCAATGATACGTATCAACAAATCTGGGATAATGTTTGGTCATCGGTTGTTGGTTTTGGTGTGCCTGAATCCAAAAGCAAGACCATGGATGCTAGCCCTGAGGAGCGGCAGAAAGCTTTCCAAGAGGTCTGGGAGCAAGGTAATGGCTTTCGTTTTATGTTCAGCGCATTTGGGGACATCACCACCAACAAGGATGCCAACGAAGAGGCATGCAACTTCATCCGTGGAAAGATTGATGAAATGGTGAAAGATCCCCGCAAGGCAGCAATCCTGAAACCAAAGGACCTATACGCCCGTCGACCACTTTGTGACACCGGCTACTATCAGGTTTTCGATCGCGAGAATGTTGACGTGATCGATCTCAAGGAAACACCAATTGAGAAAATAGTCCCGGAAGGCATTCAGACAGCTGATGGAACAACCCATCATCTCGACGCACTAATTTTTGCTACTGGGTTTGACGCTATTGAGGGCAACTATATGCGGGTCGAAATCACAGGACGGAATGGGAAGACGATCCAAGAGCATTGGAAGAATGGCCCTAGGGCTTTTGGTAGTATCGCCTGCGCAGGTTTCCCCAACATGTTCATTGTTGCCGGTCCTCAGGGTCCATTCGCCAATTTCCCACCTGTCATTGAAAGTGAAATCAATTTTATTATGTCATGCATTAAATACGCCGAAGAGAATATTGTCGTGGCTCAGGTGGAAAAGCCAAATGGTACTGTCAATGGCACTGCCAATGGTACTGCCAATGGTGCCTTGAAGACGACAAATAAATCTCACGCGAGGAAAGGGAAACCAAGGATCATGGAGGTGTCCAATGAAGCAGAAGCAGCATGGATCGAGTTGTGCAATCAATTGGTTGAAGGGTCATTGTTTACTTCGACGGCAAGCTGGATCTTTGGTCAGAATATTCCCGGGCGAAAACCAAACACAAACTTCTATTTTGGGGGCCTTAAGAGCTACTTGGACTGGGTGAAATCTCAAACTTCCAATGGCTTCCCTGGTTTTCTCGGATGATCAATACAATTACTAGTCAATTGAATGAACTTGTTATGTTTCAGTATACTTCAGTTTGAGATTGAGCCTAACTTATCACGTATGAATGTGTAGAAATGTGCGTCCTTTCGAGTAAGAAGTTATTAAGAAGCCAGGAGAAGAGAGAAAGCAATGCAACTATATCGGAAGTGCCAACTGTTGGAGAGGGGGGGAAGAAGAAGAGAGAATAGACTATCTAGCTATCAAACAGGACTGATCCTAACAGAATTTCTACTCTGAACAGGTGGTGAGGTTATTCGAAGATGGGGCCAGATGTAGATGTTTGAGTCATTCAAGTCATCAAGATTATCAACCACGTATTCCGTGGTCTCTAACTCACCATAATGTATCTATTTGTAAAGATATATCTTAGCTAGTTGACAAGTACCTCCCCTCAGTGACGTGCTCGGCACATGTGGATCTCGTACATACCTTTTCTTTTGGGAAATTCAATCCAATTGGTTAGTCCAAAAGCTCCCTGAAAGAAGTTTCCATTGGTCCTTCAGAGAAGTTCGGATGTCTGCTGCATCTGGCAAGAGAAAGTGGGTCAACAGCTTGATAGCGGGGTGTATTTCATTGTCCTTTCTCTATATAATGTCTGTATATCCAAGTCATGGCCCAGAGTCCGTATCAGCCGTTGCACATATTTCGTCCTTCCTGCCTCATCTCTAAAAATCCTTGAAAGTCCGTATCCCACTCTGAGCTCCTGTAAATACCCTCATCCCATAGCTAACAACTGTCTGAACAGGAATGGCACCGGCAATCCCCAACACCACAGGATCCGAATCGCCAGTCGATGTTCCTTATGGGCCGTACACCAGTTTCCCTTGGGAACCCCTACCCGAGTACGGCGGGGGAAAATCTGTGATGTATCGTTCGGCCGATGGAAAAGTCGTCGCAGCAGCAGCGAAGGAAACAGGAACTGCAACATTGACCTATCCGTGTGATGAATTCTTTTATGTCACAGGTGGCTGGGTCAAACTCAAAGTTCATGGTGGGGACCACTTTGTCCTGAACAAGGGGGAATTCGTGTACTTGAAGAAGGGAACGACAGTTGATTTCACATTTGGCCCTGGGTTTACGAACGTCGCGGTTTTCATGGATAATGAACCTGTGACCCTGCTCTAAGAAAGGGGAGTACCGTTTGAATTATAGTATTAGAGGCTATCATTCGGCTATAATTTGGAAACTGTCAACTGCGTACGTGAACATTTTATTTCCATGTAATTTTAACGAATCCTGTTGTATCCATAAGTGACAAATGTGTAACTATGTGCTTGAAGCAGTGACATGGTACTAAATTTAAAATCCTTAAAAAGATATATCAAGGGAAGGGTAGGCTTTATTTCATCTTGCACAACTCAGTTCAGTATATCCGACGATACAAAAGAAATGGACTTAGGGGGCATATAAAATCTGCAAAACACTATGTTTGAGATTTCTAATATATCCGGCTAGTAATATGGGGAATATAATTCTTATTATTCAGCTTTCGAAATATGAATTCGGGGCAGGGGAAGAGAGACAAGAGAGAGAGAAAAACATTGAACTCATATGAAACGACCAAGGTGACTGCCTATTTATATGGGTAGGACAGTGAGAAGAAAACAAAAGCAAAGTGCAAACCATTGTAGAGCCTCGAGCATGTGCATCATAGCATTTGATCTTCCATCATTGAAAGACGTGTGATATTGACCGAGTAATGGAATTTCAAGCCAAAGTGTCGCCGGCGTAAGGTTCTGGATGAAACTTAATCTCTAATCGATGACCTTTCGGTCCTGCAAGGTAAAAATCGAGCAGCTCCATATCGCCGTGCGCATGGATAGACGTGGTATAATGGGCATACACAGCAGCAACCACATATTTCATCGCTACAGGGCCAAAAATTGGTTAGCATGGCCCTCGATTTCAGATCCCAAAGACTTACAATAATATGCAAAATTGGAACCGATACACATCCTTGGCCCACTACTAAATGCCCAAAACCATCGCTTCATATTTGCGAGTTCGTCAGATGAAGCATCAAGCCAACGCTGGGGCTTCCATTTGGAGGGTTCCGGGAAAACCTCAGGAGTCCGATGAAGTATGTATGCAGATGACTGAACGATGGTGCCTGCTGGGATATCAG
Organism: Penicillium thymicola; assembly: GCA_030142185.1. Classification (NCBI taxonomy): domain Eukaryota; kingdom Fungi; phylum Ascomycota; class Eurotiomycetes; order Eurotiales; family Aspergillaceae; genus Penicillium; species Penicillium thymicola. The sequence continues at coordinate 40,078 of LACB01000047.1, forward strand.
AGTATCCTCCAAGGGAGCAAGTTTTCGGAACCACTCTAGGCTGTCCGCCAGGTACTGCAGGCCACAGACGAAGTGTCTCCATAATTATCGCGTTGAGAATTGGGAGTGCGTCGATATCTTTCGGCTCGGTAATGTCATCGACTTCGACCTTCCTTTTCAAGTCATCTTCTTGTGGAAGCTTTACTCCACGCAGCTCCTCGTGAAGCTTTTTCTGCCACTCGGGATTCCGGCACATTTCATAGAATAGATATGTCTCGGTGTTGCCGCTAGTCTCAAATGCAGCCGAGCTGTGGGCAAACATGTCGCTTGCGATCTGCATCCTTTGTGGATATGCACTTTTGGTACCATTGGGTTTGCTCATTGCTTGGAGGGCTTGCTGGAAGATAATAGGCTGGTCATCACTATGAATGGGCTCGGAACCTGCAAGGAGCTGTTGCGCACTGTCGCATTTTTGGAGATTCCAGTCTTCGGCAGCGGCAAATTTCGTGTCAACAGATCGAGGAATCAAATAAATCCCAACGTTGCGAAGAGAATTTGCAAGCTTTGGAAAGTAGTACTGCCAAAAGAGAAACGGATAAGGTGCGAAAAATCCGTCCAGATACAGCTTCCGCTCTTCCTGATCCTCTAGGAAATTGCTACCCAAGGAACGGCCGTATTGAAACTGAAGGAAAGTATCCATTGAGTATGAATAATTCAATCCAAGTACCTCGACAGGGTTGTCTTCACGAGAGGCCTTTCGAATGATAGGCAGATATCTCCCAAATAAGACATCGCGAGTGGTTGCACGTGCTGCCGGAGACGATGTGATGAAAGATTTGGAGAAAGTGTTGGAGATCATTCTTTTGCGGGCGGAATGTAGCGCATTGTCTTCAAATGTGAAAATGTTCTCCGTGCTTTTCATGAGAATTAGCTGCTTTTTTCCACATTCGAGACCTTCCACACTAATATCCATGGCATCGTCTTGCGTCGATTTGTCCTCGTTCTATATATACACTTACTTGTAAATAGCGAAACCATTGAAGTAAAACTCTGGTTTAGGAAAGCCACCTTGGTATATCTTTTTCACTCCATCCTCAAAAGTGTTGATGCTGAGAAGGTTTGGCCCAAGAAGAATAGAGGGTCCCAGCTTCATGTGCTTGTCATAAACTGTACGGTTCTCCTGATTTGTCCATTTCAACCAGTATATCCAGATGGGGCAGAACCGACACGACCAGTGAGCGGCGGGAACTTTGGAAAGAGGCGGAAAAAGGACTGGATATATAAGGTATTTGTAAAGGAGGACACCAAGAACCCCGAGAGGAAGCAAATAGGAAATATGAAGCTGCATCTTGGAAATCTTACAAGCTGGTGTGAGCAAGGATATCGTCCAGAGTACATAGGTGTGTCAAGAGTTATATATTTTTTAATGAATAGCAGCGACTATCCAAATTGAAGCTTCTATGCCTTATTTCGCTGTACCAGTCAGGTTGAGAGGTGGAGCCAGGATAAAAGCTATAATGGCATCGTGTCGAGATTAAGCAAGGAAGGTATTTATTTTCTCGTGTCGAGGTCAAGTTTAGAAAGAAAAAGCCCACCCATGAACAATTAGCACTTTTCCAGAGTAAAAATTCATAATGAATTCATGCAAACTGGGTCAGAACGTGCCTAATAGTCTCTCTCGGTATTTCGTATCTGCGCTTGTGGGGTAACACTTTCCCGATTAGGCCGTTAAGCGGGCGTGAACGTGGTGATGGCCCGCGTATTGAGAAGTTCTTCGGATCTCGTCTCAAGGAAACAAAACAATACAATAGTTGATGATTTGATCTCCAGGGCTGATTTTGGAGTTTGTAGGTAAATATTAATTGGAATGCTTTGGGGAAAAAACGTGCTCCTGGTAGTTCAAAGATTGGAAGTTGCTACAAGGGCTGAAGATTATATCGTTGAGACTCCAACAACTTTCTAACCATTTCCCCAAATTACAAAAGCTTTCTCCAGTAGTACAACGCATGTCTTATAATCTCGCGTTCAGATTGACGTGAACAGACTTCGTAATAGTGAACGCCTCAATGCCTTCCTCACCCATTTCCCGCCCGAACCCTGATTGTTTGAATCCACCAAATGGCACGCGCACATCATCATCATTGCTACTGTTGATCCAGATCGCTGCAAAAAGGAAAAGAAAAAAGAAAAAAGGGCGTTAGCACTGATAAAGAGCCAAAAAGGAATGGAAGAAGACTCACTGCCGGACTGGATTCTCTTTGATACCCTCAAAGCACGCGAGATGTCCTTTGTGAACACAGATGCACCTAACCCAAACACCGTGCTGTTTGCGCGGTTAATCGCCTCGTCCTCTTCACAAAAAGGTGCAATAACCACGAAAGGACCAAAAACCTCATCCTGAACAATGGTCATACTGTCTGATACGTCCGCGAATACGGTTGGAGCGACGTAGAATCCCTTGCCTCTAACATCCTTGAATGCCTTTCCACCACATACTAACCGTGCCCCTTCCCGCTTTCCGGTCTCCATATAAGATAGAACTCGGTCAAACTGATCCTTGGTGACCTGTGGACCTTGGAAGGTGTCTGAATGGAAAGGGTCGCCAACCTTGGAGATTTTCTCCACCTCTGCTTTGAACTGTTCGACAAAGGTTTCGTAGATATCAGCGTGTACAAAGATGCGACTTGTTGCTGAACAAACTTGTCCCTGGTTGGACATGATCCCTCGGTGACCCCAACGCACCGCTTGTTCTATGTCTGCATCTGGGAAGACCAGCATTGGCGATTCCCCACCTGTCTCCAAGGTGACTCTCTTGAGTGTACCGGCCGCGCTCTTCATAATTTGTTTGCCAGTGGGCGTAGAGCCAGTGAATGTAATCATATCAATGTCGGCATGAGCTGCTATAGCAGAGCCAACATCCTTGCCGGTACCATTGAGGACATTCACCACCCCAGCCGGGATCCCAGCTTTCTTGACAAGGTTTGCAAAGTAGAGAGCTGAAAGAGGGGTTTGTTCGGCCACTTTGACGACCAGTGTGTTGCCCGCCGCTAGGGCTGGAGCAACCTTGGTCACCATATTCACAAGAGGGAAATTCCAAGGAATAATGGCGCCACAAACTCCAATTGGTTCACGCATCACATATGCCAATTTACCTGGATTTGGGTCGATAACCTTTCCATGGATCTTATCAGACCACCCAGCATAATATCGCAGTAGACTGATAGCCCCCACAACATCTTCGTTACGGGCAGCATGGAAGGTCTTGCCTGTAATAAAACATTATCAGAATACAGGTCAGACGTGGAGAGAAAACGCGCAGATTGGAAGGATCTCTTACCATTATCCCAGGCATCGATGGTGGCAAGTACATCTGCATGTTGCTCGACCAAACCAGCAAGCTTGTATAACAGCTCACCACGCACAGATGTGTCCATTGATCGCCACTCTCCGTTGAATGCCCGACGGGCAGCCTCAACGGCCCTGTTGACATCCTTCGTGTCCGCTGCATGCACTGTACAGATTTCTTCTTCATCTCTATTATCAGTTTAGCAAGTTAGCTATTTATCGCCATATATAGACCTAAACTCACGCAGGGTTTATAGTCGAAATCCCTGCCCCCTTTGAGGATGGCTTCCATTCATTGTCGATGAATAGGCCCAAAGGTTGCTTGAATTTTAGCCCGTTGGGGGCGATGAGATAAATATGCAAGTCAGACATAGCGGCCAGATTCAGTAACAACAGAAATGCGATTGAGAGAAAACAGGAAGGAGGATAGAAAACCAGCCTCTGCTGTAATGGGGATATCAGCTAGGCCCCAGGAAGGTCGTTGTATATAATAAAACAAGGGAAAAAAGTGTTATTCGGCAAGGCTGAATGAAATGTAACCTAACATAATTTTATATTAAATGGATCATGAGAGTAAAGTAAGAACTTAGAAAGCCATATGTAGTATTATGGTATGCATCTTCTTCTATTTCGCTTCCTGTCCCAATTAGGAAACTGGATTGTGGTCTCCACACGAACCGCGTACCCACGCCACTAAAGCCCACTTTCCATGGGCCCGATTGCCTGATAAAGAAGATAGGCGATCATCAATAACCAAGACATCGATATCGGTCGATAGAGCTAGATAACGGAAGCTTTTCGCAAATACTTCTTTCTCAACATTCACCACATACTGCAGCCAATTTCACGGATTTCTGACGTATTGTGACAGTCAATTCCATCATGACATCCTCGTTCCCACATCCCAATGGCACGGTGCCTTTCTGGCACCTTGAGTCACAGGAGCTTCACAACTTCAGGTCCACGCCAAACCTTCCCGACGAAAGCGACATAGTTATCATAGGTGGAGGGTATAGTGCTGCTGCACTAGTCACACATATTCAGAAAGAGTATCCCAATCACTCATCGATTTTGGTTCTCGAAGCTCGCCAACTATGCTCCGGGGCATCTGGGCGAAACGGTAGTGGCCCTCCTGTTCACGGACACAGACAAATCACTGACAGGATATTTAAAAACATCTAGGTGGCCACATTAAACCGGATCCGTACCTTCATGCCTCTGATATTGCTGCTCAGTATGGACTCGCTGCAGGCGCGGAAGTCGCAGATTTCGAAGTCGCAAACCTGCATGCCGCTAAAGAGTACATTGAACGTGAAGGCGTCGACTGCGATTTTGTCGTCACTAGAGCATGCGATGTTCACTTCTCTAGTAGTCAGGACGCGATTTTTAAAGAGCGCTTGCGTAATCTCAAAACTGCGGGAGTTGCCGCAGCCCAAACGGTGTCTGAAGTGGGAGAAGACAATGCCGAGATTGTGCGTGGATTTCCCTTTACATCTCACAGCAATTCCAGGATCAACGACTTGCAGCCTTCTGACTTGAGTTTAATATTAGGTATCGGGTGTAAAAGGGGCCAAGGGATGCATCAGCTATACCGCTGCACATCTATGGCCGTACAAATTGATTCACCACATGTTCACGGCGGCGCTGAAACATGGAGGTCTCAACCTCCAGACAAATACTTGTGCGACTTCCGTCCTCCCCGCTACAGACTCTCCAAGTAGCTGGGTGATCCAGACCAACCGGGGCACTGTTAAAGCCAGCAAGGTTATAATCGCCTCAAATAGTTACACCCCGGCTTTATTGCCTGAGTATCGAGAGCAAATCATCCCTTACCGCGCGGTGAGCTGCCGCATCAAGACCCCTAGCCCAGCACCACTTATTGTCAACACCTATGCCCTTCGATTCAAGGACTGGGACTTTGACTATCTCATTCCCCGACCTGATGGCAGCATTGTCGTGGGCGGGGCTCGCTCGGCCTACTTTCGCAACAAAGATCTGTGGTACAATAACACGGACGATTCTGAAGTTATCGAAGAGACGCGAAAGTACTTTGACGGATACATGCAACGGAACTTCCGTGGGTGGGAGAATAGCGGCGCAAAGGTCTCGGAAATATGGACTGGCAGTAAGCATTATCGACCATTCAGCTACAAGTTGACCGGACTGACACACCACACTTTTTAGTCATGGGATATTCCCGTGACAAACTCCCAAGGCTGGGGCCCATACCAGGCAAGCGAGGAATGTTCATTATGGCTGGATGGACGGGCCACGGCATGCCTCAAATATTTCTGGCAGCCAAGGGGATGGCAGACATGGTAGTAAAAGATGTACCTTACTCCGGAACTGGGTTGCCTCGGGTTTTTGAAGAGACTGCAGATCGCTTACAGAACGCACCCAACAAAGTGCTGGAGTCCTGGTACCAGGCTACTCAAGTCCCGCGGCTATGATAGCTCATTGATGAAATGGACTTGCTATATGTATTATTATTTATTTGCTGTTTGTTTGTTAAGGATAAAATAGGAAATTTTAGCAAGAGTACATGCATAAATTTCCGGTGCTTCTAAGAATCACTCATGAGGTTTTATCTATCTCCTACGACTAAGATAGGGATTAACCGTAGTTCGCCTATCATATCTAGTGTTGTTGCCGAGGCTTGCGAAATTAAAAACCTGAGCCTCGGCGAATTATCACTTTGGGAAAGAAGGAACGGGGCACCGGTTTCGTGTTCGTAAGCTTCAATCATATGCTGGCAAAGGGTTGGTGGATGAAGGTGTGGGGAACTGGAAGTTTTGGAAGAACATCTTGGATGCATGTTTATGTTTAGAGAAAATTCATTCGGTCCCTCTGCTCCAAGTTCAGCCCTCCACCAACCTCAACCCATGATATTGGTATGACCGGGCTTTGTAATATTATAGGAGCTAATTACTGTCATATTCGGTATTTACCTATCACATTCGTCACCAACAATCCTACTATATTTATGCTCATCCCGATTGATAGCAGATTCATAACCCCAGAATATCGCAGAACTTTCAGACCAACATCGGTTTGGGAAAGCTCCGCGCATTCGCAACATTGAACGGAGGGAGGTCCGCACCATCGATATCAGGATATCCATAGAGAGTCATTGCCTCCGAGTCCGCTTCTAAATCGCGTTCCCATTTTGCCACACTGGTCTCAAATGCCTTCAAGTTATCCTCCTTGGTTAGATCAATTGGTGCCCTGTCATTGCCAATCTGCCGCATCTGCACCCCAGCTACCACCTCTGTCATACCGTAATCATATTGGCTCAAACCGGCATTGATGGCGCCAGACCGTATCCTTCCAGACACGATATCTGATGCCAAGTGTGGCTCTGCACAAAGTGTTCTGGCAAGCCCAACCCCATCCACAGTCTTCAAAGCTGTTTCCATGGCAGCGACTGTGAGGAAGCCACCGGTGACGTATACTTTAGTCTTAGAAAGTACGGGCACTATAGCCTCGGCAAACTCTAGAAAGAATGCTTCCCGGTTCTTAGTAGAGGCACGCTTGTGTTCAAATGCTGTGTCTTCGTACGTGCCGCCGGACAACTCGACAAAGTCAAAGTGAGCTTCGTGCTCGAGCAATTGACATAGCTCCCGGCATTCTTCTGGTGAAAATCCCTTATCTTGGAATTCAACGGAGTTTAGTTTGATGGCTAGGATGAAGCCAGAGGATACTGGGACCTTTCGGCGAATTGATTGGGCAATTTCGATGATAATGCGAGCTCGGTTTCGTAGCGAGCCACCGTAAATATCCGTCCGCTGATTGGTTTGTTGAGACAGAAACTGAGCAAGTAGGTAGCCATGGGCACCGTGCACTTGAATTCCATCAAACCCGGCTTTGAAAAGGAATTCCGCCGAGTGAGTAAACGTGTTGATAATATTCTGAATTTCATATAACGATGCCGCGTGCGGTTTGCCAAATTTCATTCCCCATATCTCCCGGTCGAGGTGAACATCTGATGCTGACACAGGGTTTGGAGAAAGCTTGATATTCACTTGGCGGCCAGGGTGAGACATCTGGCCTAAAATAAGGCTCCCATGTGCCTTGGAAGCAGTAGCCAGTGCCTTGAAGCGTTCAAACCGAGTACCAGAAAATGGGGCATCAGCAGGAATTGTTGCATTCCCGGGAGCCTCAAGATTGGTATTGTCCACCATGATATTACCAGTCAGGATAACGCCAACAGAGCTTTCTCCCCATCGTTTGTAAAGATTGACAAGTTCTAGTGACGGGATGCCTCTATTTTCACTATCCACAGGAGACCATGATGACATGCGCTCCGTCATAGCGGCCTTCATTAGACGGTTCGGTGCGATACGTTTGGAGAAGTGAAATTGCGAAGGCTCTCGCAACCGCACTGGGTCGACTTCGCGAGCACCATGGCGGGGGATCATCGTTGCGAAGATAAAAAAAAAAAAAAAAAAGGAGACCGGTGTATAGGCGTAGAGGGGATTCGAAGAGGATGATGTTTTTCAATTTGACAGTCGAAAGATCCTGTTCTCAAATGCTCATGAAAAGATGGACGATGACTCGGACTCGACTCTAGATTAAAACTTATATGGAGTAGATGAGTACAGCTTACAAATTGTGTTAAATGTACCTAGGTAAGCCCGCTTATTCTCCTATAAGGGAAAGGGCCGAGGGTATTACTGGTCAGTCCAATTGTTATGAGAGAAATGAAGGTCGAAATATACTCCACGCTAGTCCCCTCGCCAAATATCCAAAAGAGGAAGGTGGAGATACCTAGGTACTAGTAGCGGCACCCGCTTATGCAAGGTCCATCGGTGATAATTATCTCCCCGGAAATCGGCGCAATCACCCAATCCAAATCAAAGTAAGGCGAGTGTTACGTTCCGCGTCTGAAATCGCCGGATTCTGTGCGCGGGCTTCTTGCTGATTTTGGCATATTGGCGATCTCCCAAGCGTCAACGCATATCTTGACTCTCTTCTGGTACTGAAGTGAATATGAATTCTGGGGAAACTCGGGTGTGAATCATCCACTTGATAGAATATTTTGTCTCCAGCTGATACAAAAACAGGCATGAACTTCTCGGATCTTACGTATTTCCTGTCCAAGGTCCATTCATCAGACTAAGTGCACAATAAATCATGTCTATCACGACTGGATTCCCAATCTCCTTGCGCGATCCTACTCTGTTGGATCGCCGGGGGTTGATAAACGGCGAGTGGCGGGACGCCATCAACCAGAAAACATTTCCTGTCTATGAGCCAGCTACAGGCAGTGTGCTTCACCCATGTGCCGACTTTGGACGTGAAGAGTTCATTGAAGCGATCAATGCGGCACACCTTGGCTACAAGAGCTTTTATGAAGATACAACAGCCAAAGACCGAGCACAGCTTCTTCGGCGATGGCATGATCTTATAATCGAGAACGTGGAAGACTGTCAGTTCTGAAACGCCCCTCTTACCTCCGGTTAATAGTGGAAAGCTGAATTTTATCATTCAACAGTAGCGATAATTTTATCTCTGGAAAATGGGAAAACGTTGGCCGAAGCCAAAGGAGAAGTAACCTACGCGGCAACCTTCGTCGCCTGGTTTGCGGAAGAGGCAGTTCGCAACTACGGCGACGTGATTCCTTCCTCATATGCCAATTCAACTGTTCTCACTTACAAAGAACCAGTTGGGGTGTGTGGAATCATCACTCCGTGGAATTTCCCTGCCGCCATGATCACTCGCAAGATTGCTCCAGCATTTGCCGCTGGCTGTTCCGTGGTGATTAAACCTCCAAGTGAAACACCTTTCAGTGCCATTGCACTCGCAAAGCTGGCACTGAAGGCTGGTGTTCCCTCTTCAATCATCCATGTTATCCCCACCAAGGACCGCAAGGCTTCATTAGAGCTAGCAACGAATTCGTTTGTGCGCAAGATCAGCTTCACCGGGTCAACGCCTGTTGGTAAGATGCTAACAAAATTAGCATCCGAAACGATGAAGAAAGTCAGTATGGAGCTTGGGGGGAACGCTCCCTTTGTAGTCTTCGAGGATGCCGACCTGGACCAGGCTGTTGATGCGGCGCTGATCTGCAAATTTCGTGCATCAGGTCAAACTTGTGTGGTAAGAATATGTACCCATTTCACCCAAAGAATACTGTGTTAACTCAGTCATCGTCCAAGTGTGCGAATCGGCTTTATGTTCATAAGGAAGTCCTTGAGACTTTTGCCGAGAAACTTGCCGCCAAGGTGCGGACTCTCAAGCTAGGCCGTGGTATCGACGATGGAACGACTCAAGGTCCGCTAGTCAACGCTGCAGCCGTGGAAAAAGTGAAGGCCCACGTTGCGGATGCACTGGCCAAAGGCGGCCAGTTGCGGACAGGCGGTCAGGCACCTAGCGACCTGTCTGGCTTCTTCTTTGAGCCAACAATCATCACTGGTGCAACGCCTGATATGGATGTTGCGACTGATGAGACCTTTGGGCCCCTGGCGGCTATTTTTCCATTCGAGAGCGAAGAGGATGTGTTGACACAGGCCAACGCTAGTGAATATGGGCTGGCTGGATACTTCTTCAGCCAGAACGTCAGTCGAATTTTCCGCGTCGCACGTCAGCTGGAATGTGGCATGATCGGTGTCAATACTGGTCTGATCAGCGCAGCGGAAAGTCCTTTTGGTGGCATCAAGGAAAGCGGCGTGGGCAGAGAGGGCAGTCGTTACGGCCTCAGTGAATACCAAAACATCAAGTCGGTTACTATTGGAAACTTGAGATGAGGTTATTGAAAGGGACCGCTAGAAGCAATTCAGAGTCTATCGCAGAGGCATCTAGATGGATTTCCATTGAGTTCTAGTAATCTCCAGTTGAACCATCTATACTCCATCGTGGACAATTTCATGCCGAATGGAGTATTCACAGTAATTCCATTTTGTTTTGGTATCAGAGATGAGGTCATCTCACGATTTTTTCCAGGACTTCCGAGTAACTAGTTGCTCCTCTCCCTTCCTCTTGTTCTTTGCCTCAATACAGTTGGTTAGTTTAATAAAGTCGTATTTAGCGGGAAGACCACGTAGGAAAGATCATGGAGAAAGACCGTGTATTCCGAGCGAATGTGGGGAGAAAGGAAGAGAGAAAGGAAGAGGAAGAGAGCATTTCATTCACTCCATAAAGATTATTGGGCATGTGACAATGTCACACATTGACGGGTAGGTGTTAAGAGATGATAGTTACACGGGTCGGTCCACGGGTACCCGTTGGCCCCGTGGACAGACATTGATGACTAATCATATTATGTATTTTTGTATGGTATGCTGAGTACCAGATGTCACAACTTTGACATTTACTCCACTCCCTGCTACTCATCTCCACCAACTTGCCCAATATGGACACTAAACGAACTTCGTTTCTCCTCACGTAAAACTTGCTTATGGCTCGTTTGCGCAATAGTTCATTCATAATGAATTTATTTATATGTTGTAAATGACTGGTGCTTCTAGTGACTGCTTTGTCTCTTCCTTCTCAACCCCATCTCCCTCACACCCGGTTATTCTTCAACACTCTTTCACAACCTCTGTTAATCTGACACCTGCATAATAGCCATGGCCTCACCAAAGAAGATCGTTGTGATTGGCGGTACTGGGATGTTTGGCGGCTCAGTCGCTCGTTCACTGAAAGACAATCCCGAGTTCGATGTTGTGTTGACAACGCGCGATGCTAACTCGGCCAAAGCCCGCGAGTGTCGCGAGCAGGGATATTTGTTGGTAAAGGCCGACTCCTGGAATGCTCCTGAGCTCGATTTGGTGTTTGCGGGCGCCTATGGTGTGTTTCTCAACACGGACTCAGACGACCCGAACTTCAAAAATGAGGTCGGACTGCCGGAATCCGCCATGGGCAAAATCGTGATTGACGCTGCCATCCGTCAAAATGTCAAATACTTTGTTTTCTCAGGACTTCCACAGTCTAACCGCCTTACGAACGGAGAAGTGTCCATCGTGTCCTTCGACAACAAGAACGCCATTGCCAACTACGGACGTAAGGCTGGGTTTGAGGCCTTTGTTGAGGTCAATTCTGGCTGGGCCATGGATATTCTCTTCTTGGAGACGTACGCGAATGCATTCGGTGGATTCGCGACCATTCCAGACTCGGAAGGCTTTCTCAGTTTGAAAGTCTTCCTTATGAGCAATGACACGGGGCTGATCCCATGGACCTCCGTGAGAGACGATTACGGCGATGCTGTACATGCTGTTTTCTTGGAGCCATCAAAATATGCGAATCGCATTATCTGGGCCATATCCGAGGCAGCCAGCTTCCAAGATGTGGCTGATACATACAATCGATTGACCGGTACACAAGTCGCGAGATTCGTACCGCAAACTGAGCCCCTCAAGGCTAGCACCCCCGGCAAAACCAAGGAAGTCAACGGTCTGCGCAACTATTGCCACTACATGCAGGGGAAATACTGCAACAATCAGGTAACTGATAATCGTTTGCTGGGAGAGATGAGCGAGCTCAAAGCGCTTGCAACAAAGGCGCGAGGAAAGAGACATGCGTCCACACAGTCCATTGACGGCTTCCTACGCGACAACGTTCCCGTCAAATTGCAATCACCCATGTCGAAAATTTGATTATTCTGAAATGCCAACGAAGTTAAAGAACTGTGAAGAAAATCAAATAAAGTACTCCGTGGAGATGGGCCTGATAGGCAAGTGGTCAAGATGTCTGGAGGATTAGGCCAGTAGCTAAGGATAACTAGTTAGTGTTTGTAACTGGGTAGTTCCGAACTCGTCTCTTACAATGTCCAACTTTGCCAACACTTAGTTTTCTAACGCCGAGTTTATCTAGAAATCTAGTTTTTATGTACGTTCGTAACGTTCAATAAAGGCCTAAGTTATAGGTACTCTTGGCAGCCTCTAAAGATCCGGTATAATACGGCGAAGTTATCAAGGAAGATCAACTCGATATAGAGAGAATAAGTAGTGTACTAAATAAGCGCTATACCTATTATATTTCTAAATTTTCAAAAGAAGACAAGTCAGGGCGACTATTTTCAGTCAACATAGCATGAACCAATATTATGGCGACACAGTATAAGTAAATTGCCAAGACTACTCCGCATACTCAGTCCTTTTACAGCGCAAAGATAGCATATGTGCTGAAGTTTTTTTGTAAGAGATTCGATTTGGCCGGTGGAGACGCCGTTCGGGGCTTCGCCTCGGATCTAAAACGGGAATCTCGGTGCACCACCGGCGGGCCTCGTGTGCTTCTCATATTAGGCAAGTAATTTATCCCTCCTTAGAAGGTTCCCTATGTCACTCGCCGAACTCACTAGAAATACCCATTATTCCTAGTCACGACATTGCCGGGCAGAGCCGCCCGAGGGATACTGGCCACACATATAAACACAGCAAATCCCGCACAGTCGAAAAGTATCTTGCAATATATGTTCAAAATGTCTAGCTTAACTCAAACCATCACTGCCCCCAATGGTGTGAACTACCAACAGCCCACCGGTCTCTTCATTAATAACCAATGGGTCGCTTCGTCATCTGGCCAAAAGCTCCAGTCTATTAACCCTGCGTCAGTAACCCACCCTACACCCTCAACTTATCATTGAAATTGACTAATCATATTCACAGGATCGAGGAAGAGATTACTTCTGTCCAGGCCGCCACGGCGGAAGATGTTGACAAGGCGGTTCGTGCTGCTCGCGCTGCATTTGAGGGAGAAGAATGGCAAAATATTCTTGGGACTGCTCGTGGCAAGTTGATGCACAAAGTGGCCGACTTGGTTGAAAGCCAGCAACATATTCTAGCCACAATTGAGGCACTGGACAATGGCAAGCCCTACTCCCAGGCCCTGGGTGACATTGAGGAGGTCTTCTCGGTTTTCCGGTATTACGGAGGCTGGGCCGACAAGGCTTACGGACAAACTATCGAGACGAGTCGCTCCAAGTTTGCTTATACCGTGCGCGAACCTATTGGTGTTTGTGGTCAGATTATTCCGTAAGTTCCCCTTCGACGTGTCTTTGGCATCTCGACTTGTCCAATCTGTCACCTGAATACCCACTTGCTTTCAATCAAGGTCCTTTATAGGCTAACGGGCTTACCTACCCTTATCTAGATGGAACTATCCACTCGGGATGGCAGCGTGGAAGTTGGGCCCTGCACTAGCTTGCGGTAATACAGTGGTTATTAAAGCAGCCGAGCAGACCCCTCTCTCCATTCTCTATTTTGCAAACATCCTGGTTGAAGCAGGGTTCCCACCCGGTGTGGTCAATATCATCAATGGCTATGGTCGCGAAGCCGGGTCAGCCTTGGTCCAGCATCCTGAAGTCGACAAGGTTGCATTCACCGGCAGCACACCTACAGGTAAACAGATAATGCGGATGGCCAGTGATACCATGAAAAACATCACGCTTGAGACAGGAGGGAAAAGCGCTCTCGTCATCTTCGATGACGCTCAAATCCCCAATGCAGTCAAGTGGGCACATTACGGTGTGATGGGCAACATGGGCCAAATCTGCACCGCAACATCGAGGATTTTTGTGCACGAGAAAATCTACGATACTTTCATTCAAAGTTTCAAAGAATACGTTGCCAAGGTCCAAGTAATTGGCTGCCCATTCGAGGGGAAAACGTACCAAGGCCCCCAAGTCTCCAAGGATCAATTTGAAAAGATTCTCGAATATGGCAGAATTGCTCAGGAGGAAGGTGCCACAATCGTTGCCGGCGGCAAGGCTGCCGAAGGTCGACCAAACGGTAAAGGATACTTTGTGGAACCTACGATCGTTCGTGATGTGCAGCCGCATATGAGAATCTACAAAGAAGAGATCTTCGGGCCATTTGCGGTCTTCCTCAAATTCTCAACCGAGGCAGAGGCAATCCGGTTATCGAATGCGACGGAATATGGCCTTGCCGCTGCTGTGTGCACAAGTGATATTACGCGGGCTCACCGTGTGGCTAACAAGTTGAAAGCTGGCATGGTCTGGATTAATTCCAGCAACAATAGTGATTTCCGCGTACCCTTTGGTGGAGTGAAGCAGAGTGGTATTGGAAGAGAGTTAGGCCAGGCAGGGTTGGATGCGTACTCGCAACTCAAGTCGGTTCATTTGAATCTGCAGCTGACAGAGCTGATCTAGCGTTGTGATGGATTTATCTGGTGTGGACTGAAAGAATTGAACGAACAGCATGGTTATAGCAGATTAAATACGTTTCGACTTGAAATAATTGCAACAACAGTGCTTTATTTTCTCATGTAGAATTACTATACGCAATTTCTCCGTACCAAGCCATATCTTTTCTATAGGTGGAAGGCAGCGAGACGTCAATCCTATAAATAGGGTTCCATTTTAGGAAACCTTTATTCTTTGCTCTCAGGACTTAAATCAAAGTCCGAAGTGGCATTTTATCAATTGTTCTTTTTTTTGCTCTATATCGTAGAGGGCATCAAAGAAACACTTCATGTACAACAATATCGCCGAACCATAGTTCCGAAGTGGACTCGACCCGTGGCGGTTCGGCGGTGTGTATTAAAATTATGTAAGCGATTTTGCCAACCTTCCAGGTTGGAACCTTGGAAGTCTCCTCGAACTGAAACCAGCCGACTAACTACTGAAAAGACTATTTTATCCAACCGCGGGTGTATGGCCAATCCCCTTCCGATTTTCAATGTTTGATCCATCCCGGTTCGAATCCACTGCCTAACAGTGAGGCGTTGATTGGTTTCTAAGAACGTACAGTATGTTGGAAACCAGTGCCAAGACTAATTCTGAGACTTCTTCCCACTTTCAGGGTCTTCGAAAAGCAATCATTGTCTATGATTGGACAACGAGTCATCCGTGGAGAACTAACTAGCTGCACCTGTCCCGTCGAAGCTCCGCCTAGCGGAAAATAGTAACACCCCTTGGAAGAGATTTTAATTTTAAGACATGGGAGTTCAAATTGTCTAGAAAGTGCGTGCAATGTCTACGGTTGAACATGTATACATCTAGAAGCACTAATGAATGGATCTTCGGTGGGCTGCTGGCTACCCAGGCAATCTTAATTCTCGCCATTGAAATGTGAGTTTCAGCTCCCGTGGAGACCTGGGACTTGTCTAACAGGACCCCAGCTTTATCCTTGTGGAATGGCAACTATGGATGCGCCCGCAGGCCATTCAAATCACCCCTTCATATATCGTCCCTATCAACGCGGGAATCATGTGGTTTGCCTGCGTCTATGAATTCTTACTCTCTGTCGACGCTATGCGTCACAAAAACAACATCCTACTGTTCGCCATCTGCGTCAGTAATGTTTTCGCCACGGCCTTCGCGGTCATGCAATATCCGGCCATGAAGGGCTTCTGCGAATCCATGCCTAAAGAGCGGGCCATGTATGACATACCGCTGGTAGATATCGAGAGAAACATCTGGCCGCAAATCCGAGGCCCTCAACTCGCTGTTGCTATCCTTATTGGGCTCTGCACCCTCGGAATCTGGGGACTGGCCTTTCAATTGCATAAACAGTATGCCTGGTCCATCTACCGAAGTGTGCAGGGTGATTCACGTACAAGAGCCCGATATCTCGCATATGAAGTAAGTGCATGATCATTACTTGTGCTTCCAGCTGCTAATTCAGTTATAGGTTTATGTGGTTTTCGTCAAATTAGGCGCATTCTTCGTCGTCTGCTTCGTTCTGCATTATGGCTTGATTGATGTCCACTTCATCGAGCCCGAATTCGGCTTAACCATGTCAATTCCACCAGCCCTAACTGTCGTAATAGTCTTAGGGGTATACATTATCCGCAGGGAGCATAAACCACTAATGACATTAGTCATTGTAAGTAGAAACCTCAGTTACTCTCTCGGATATCAATCCCCAAGTCTCGCTAACAGAAACAGATCTGTCATTTGGCCATAGTCGCATACCTTATTTCCCGGCTCGTTATACTTTTTGGGAACGGTCATCTTTCCATAACTCCCACAAAGGATATGACGCTGCTTTTCGCATTTGCGTCCTTGATCTTGACCTGTCTCTCTCTTGCATGTGGGATCAAGTGCTTCCTGAACTTTGGGCATGGACTGAAGTTTATTCTGGCTGGCAAACCTCATTCGGTTCGGGCGTCTTATGACTTCCACACCGTCTCTAGACACACTCCTGTGCCGGATGATACCTCATATCGCCGGTTGTCTCTTGCTTAGGTTTGGAACTACGCTCTGACTGTACATTATACTTAATTAATAATACCTAGTTTATATATTCGTGTACAAGCGCAGAGTACTCTACGTCTTAAAGTAGGAAATCCTCACCCATTATTTCGGTAAGGCAGGTAACTAATACATCTTTATTGTTGTCACGTTCCAACGATTCTCAGCAGTCTTCGTTACCATCTCCTTCCTACATGCAGAACTCCCCACCAATAAATCACGTCTCCTTAACAGCTAACATTGCCAATCGCCTCGCAACCACACCTATCATTCCAACCGAACTTTTTAGTGCATGTTCCATGACAGCTGGCATAATCCAACCAGGCAGTGCCCTTCAGCCCCCTCTTACACCATATTTATCCACTTGCGACGATCCATTGCCCATCAAAAAAACGTCCACTTATTATGACGACATATTAAAGATTCCCCACATTTCATTGATCGGTTGCTGCTCAGTGATGGTATGGGTCACCAGTTGCTTGATTTCTTGTTATCACTCAGCACTCGAGCATGCGCAGTTTTGTGTGCAGCTTTAGCGTTTCCCATCTGAAAATCGTGCAGGTGCCAGATTCCATCAAGATATACCTCGGTCCACGGGTCCACGGGTCCACGGGTCCACGTAGTTATACGGCTGACTCAGCCCGACGGTGCTGAGTTAGAATTCTTGCCCACGCAGCACACCGCCCCAAGATCGCGCGCATACCTAGGATACTGCCACTTACTTCACAGAGCATCTACTGTTTGTTCAGCATGTCAAACCGACCGGAAGCGGGCATGCGAGCTCCCGGCAGCGCTCGGCGACCGAGGAAACGGGCACCCGTGGCTTGCCAGTCATGTCACGCTCGTAAAGTCAGGTGCAGTCTTCCACAGACCGGTGCACCATGCACCAATTGCTCATTGGACAATGTTTCATGCGCGCCGCGTGTGGGCAGGAGATTTAGGTGAGCCAGGAGGAGAGAAGAAGGCAAATCAGTCAGACCTAAACTTTGCATGGAAGGCTAACGAACGGCGTTTTGATGCAGGCCGGAATTACGATCTCCACCCTTAAGGATACCTTCGCCGTCCAATATTGCTTCCACGGCACAAGCCAATCATTTGGAAAGTTACAGCTTTCCCCCCAACCCCGAGAGGCTCGTTGCCTCGGAGATTCCTTCTCCCAACAGCGGTCATGATCATGTGGCACCATTGGCTGATACCGGTGCCAGCACCCCGTACCGTCCATTGAATGAGCATTTCAGCCACCGCGGCGAAGAAGGCGAAACGGACACACCGCACACTGGTGGTGAAGCACCGGAGAGCCGTTATTCCCCTTTATATGGTAGGAAGCATATCACTTTTGCGTCTTCGATAGCGCATAAGCTGTCAATAACCCGTTATGATACTGACTTCAATAACAAGGCGATCCTCGAGGCGTCGCTCTTGTGGTCGACATTTGTGAGCCGGAGCGGAAGGAAAAGAGTGGCCATTTCCTCGTCCCACGAATAAACCCTACGCATATAGATCCGGAAACTATCGATTACTTACGTCTAAAGGGCGTCTTCAATTTGCCAACTCGTACAGTTTGCGATACGCTTATACGGATATATTTTCACCATGTGCATCCTTTCTTTCCAATTGTTGAAGCCAATTCATTCCTTGAGGTCTTTGAAACCTCGCGTGATGAAATAAGCATACACCTTCTGTGGAGTATGTTCCTAGCCGCTGCGAATGTACGAGCCCTACGAATTCTCCTTAATGGCACGCTAATAGAAGGTAGTTCGCAGATAACACCACCTTGAAAGCGGCCAATTTCTCCTCCCGAAAAGAGATGAAGCATTCGATGTATATCCGTGCTAAGGTTATAACTAGATAGATATACTTCTCAAAAGGAAATCGGCTAATTAAAGTGTTATAGGCTCTTTATGACGCAGAATATGAGAGAAGGAAGATCAACTTGATTCAAGCGGTCCTTTTGATGGGCTTTTGGTATTCTGATACTGAGGACAGAACGGGGCCTTGGCACTGGAATGGCATCGCTATCAGCCTCTGCCAAACGATTGGATTGTACCGGCTGCCAGATACCGGCGAAAACCACTTGAAAACTATATCGGCGAGCGATAGAAGACTATGGCGGCAGATCTGGTGGAGCTGCCTCTATCGCGAAGCCTGGTTCTCTGCCGGCATGGGTAGGCCTATGCGTATCAGCCTAGCCGACTGTAACACCCCGATGCCGGATGCCAACGACTCTGATGAATTACTCTCAGGGCTTCCGGAGAGTATACGAAAAAAGTATCTCCCCGAAGGCACTGAAGATTTATCCAAATTATGGACTGAGTTGCTCTGTCTTACTGTTTCTTTATCGAATATTCTCTCGTGGCAACATCGAGCGGAACGGACGTGGCCCAGCAGAACCGAAATAGGGCATATGGAAGATAAAATTCGTGAATATTACCACCGCAAAGACCACAACATGACCCACAGACATCGCCAGATCGTTTCCTCGCACGCCTATCATCTCGACCTATACCTAGAGTAAGTACTTTTCAAGTGCATTGCAAGCTTGTTGAGCACTCCCCGAAGACCTAACAATATGACCCTAGGTCTGTTATACTGATCCTGTACCGACCCTTTCTTCTTGAGAAGCCAGAAGTGAACTCACCTAGTGCCTCCGCGAACGAATGGAGATCAAACATAGAGCGGAAGATGAGAGCCGCAGCAATGAGCACAAACGGGATCCTCGGCAATATGGCCAGTGCTGATATGATCAGTAGCTGTCAATCGATGATGTATGTGTATCTCCAGACGCCGATAACGCATTCAAAAATTAAGGATGCTAAATATCAGTAGCTGCATCGCCCTGGTTCCCACATTGCAGATTTATCTTGTCGACTCTACATCAACGAAGAGCCTCGTGCGACGCATGGGCATCCACAACCTCGAACTGTGTATGGTTGTTATTGAGGAGCTTAAAACGACATATTTCGGCGCTGAAATACTTTTCAGAATGTTCACCAAGGCACAAAGTCAAGTTCGCAATCGGAGGGTTGCTGCCGCCGCGGCTGCTGGGAAGGATGTCTATCAGCCTTCATCAAATGCCGACGCAGGTATCGTGACGGACGTGGCTGATGGTGTATACCCAAACAATATGGAGGTATTGGATGTCTTCTCGGTGGCTTGGAATCCCTTTGCTCAAGTGGCAGCCAACGGCTTTTTGGACAATAACGAGTACGTATGAGACTGATCCTCTACCCCCTTACACTGTATTCCACCATGCCTCCCCAACGCGGTTGAACCTAGTTGCCCTGCGAAATCGCTAATCGTCATTACTCCTTGTGGCAGGCTAATGAGTTTTGAATCTGACTTCACACTAAGTCAATCGATGTTTCCTGAAATCGAACAGTCGTCTGAAATTACAGGAAGAAGCTCAGACAATACCGTCTTGTGAGCGTCTGGTATTTCCTTCCTCAGTCCGAACCTTGTCTTTTTTCTTTTATATATATATTTGAATAATTTCTCGCCGGTCTCATACTGCCGCGGTCCTTTCCTACGAGTTATCGGGGATTTAGCCACAGGCCACACTAGGGCAAGTGCGCCGGCGATCAAAATGGATTCTGGATACTCAGACATTGGGGTGATAATGATATAAAGCATTGATGATGATATTTGGACGCAAAGCTGCCTGCATCGTTCGAAAATTCTACCTCGCCTCCTAAAGATTCTAACTCGTTTACATCTTGTTTCGAGACAGAGCCTTTGCCATCTTGGCCTGTGGGATGCCCTGGCAGAAACGATCCAGACCACCAAACATTTCCAGTGGAGCCTGTTCATCCTGCTCTCTGACCAAGCGCCGACGCATAAGAGCCTTGGTCCCCAGAAGACTCGAGCCCACCAGATGATCGCCAAAGGTCTGCTGTAGGTCCGCAATTACCTGTTCGCGGAAATTGTTCTTGTCTTGGAAAACCTTATTGACGAACCCAACGTGAGCCAACTCGCTGACAGGGATCTTTCTTCCCAGGATAAGTGCTTCATTCGCCTTCCCTTGCCCCATCCGCTGCACGAATGCAATGCTAGCACCACCTTCAGCTACAAGGCCGAGTGATGTAAACGGAGTCATCAGGTAAGCGTCGGATACCGCGTAGATAAAATCCGAGTGGGAAATCAAAGCTGCTGAAAGTCCAATAACGGGTCCATTCAGAGCCGTTACCAGGATCTTAGAGTGGCTATAGAATGATCTCGCCACGTCTATGTTGTTGTTCACCAATTTTGGAAGCCAATAGGGGCGAGACAGCGCGTCCTCCATAGATGGTGCATCGCCTTTAAGGTCAGCTCCCCTGTATATTTGTATCAGATTCTGTTCATTTCCTTTGTTATAAACCCAGAAGAGCTTAACATACGCAGAGAAAAAAGGGCCTTCGCCTATCAAGACAGTAACATAGACTTGCGGATTGTCATCGGCCTCTCGAAGTAAGCTCGCAAGACGATAGTACAAGCTCTGTGACAAGGAGTTGAATTTCCTTGGATTGTTCAGGGTGATGATAGCAAAGATGCCGTTAACGTCTAGGCGGACAAGATCTTGTTCGGCCATAGTTAAGTGATGAATGAAAAATAGACGATGAAAAGTACCTGAGTAGTTGATTTTGCACTCGATGGTTACATCTTGCATTCGATGATTATAATTGTTTTCTTATACCTAACTCCTGGCTCAACTGCTTCCTGTCCCGCGGTTGTTACTCCCGCGGCTGTTCAGTGGGTCATTCTTCAGCGCCTCGGCACAGGCTTTGTTCCTATTCGTCCAGTGCTGCGCCTCGGCATTCGGTATTGGCTCTATGTATGTTTTGATATTGGTCACTTCTTATGTTGTTGTGTTGGTCACTTCTTATGTTGATATGTTGGTCAGTTCTTGTCCTCGGCCTGCAGACTTATAAAGTGTACGGTCTTTGTTGCCGTCGCAATAGGCTTTCTCCTCCACGAAAAGTCATACCTAGAACACCACCACATTATTCTCCCGTTGATATCTATGTTGTAGTTCACTGTCTCCAGCGACCGGGTGTGACTTCAATCTACATAAATGGAACGTGAACTACTTTAGTGACCGACAAATTTTACCATTCCATTTTCCGGTAATATTGAGTCGTGAAGTCGTAAGTGTACCTTCAAATAAAAAAATGAGTCTTATTAGGTGCTAAAATGATGTATGTTTACATCGAGTATACTAACTAGTTAGCTTCTGTCATCCCAGGTCCCCGCCACAACCTTCCAATAGCGATCAGGATCAGCTTTCATATGAGCAACGTGCCCGCTTCCAACCCATGCCTCCTCCCTTACTCGCATACCCTGGTTGGCAGCCACTCTCACATGAGGCAGGATATTCTCTGCTCGGCATATCTCATCTGTGTCACTATAGATGTAGGTCCGAGTTGCTTCCTTTCTTAGCCACTCCTTAGTCCTGCCTTGGGATTTCCCCGCACCTTCAAGGCTGTTCAGGTCATCGTATACCCTGGCTGCCATGTTTCCCTTTCCCATCCATGTTGGAAGAACGTAAAAAATGAAAACCAGAACCATGATCACTGCCTTCGCGGGCAGGCGGATCAAGAATGCTGACGGGAGGGTCAAGCTCAGGCTCGCAACTAGGGATTGGAAATGTGCCCCCGTTGGCGTACTGTCGAGGATCACCGCGTTGACAGGAAGTGGGTGGCCTGTGTCCTGGTGGTATTGTCTTGCAAGACATGTGAGGTGCCCACTTCCGCCATTGGAGAGAGCATGTGCAAGAAATGTTCGATTGGACTGGTAGTTGCGGCCAGATTGTAGTTGGGCACATATAATTTCTACCGCCGGTTTGAGTTTTCGCTGCAGGGCTCTTTCAGAAACGAGAAAAAAATCCGAAGAGAAGGTGCGTGCAAGTAAGATCGGGGAGGAAGGGTACAAGGCGCGGTAAGCATGGATGTACTTCATGGTATGCTTCCAAGACGCATCCATCCATGAACAAAGTAGGATAAGACCGGGGTCATTGCTGACTTTGAGAGGTGGTTCCGTGGCAGGTGCCGAACATGGACCAGGATAAAAGTAGTATGGAGAGTTCGAAATGCGTGTTAATACAGCAAGAGGGTCATCGTTGAAATCTTTGGAGGACATGAGGGAAGTCACAAGCCCACGATGGCTTACTGCGTTCGTATCACAAAGGGGAAGAGAAGCCAGGGGCGCAGCAATAATAAGTGCATATTGTAGCTTGCCGAGGATATACCTTTTTTTTGGGTCTGGTCTACACAAGCCGAGGGAGTAAGCCGAGGGAGTGGTCATGGACCAAATGCCATAACGCTTACTGCCCCGGCAAGTAAGTCTGACTATTTTTGCCTGGAAAATAAGTTCCGCGGGTTACTGAAACCGTGCCGAGCGCAAATGGGTAACCAAAGTCTATTTTTACACCGAAAGAAGCGGGTCAAACCGATATTTCCTTGTTAAGTGATTTATTGAAGTGAGATGTTTAGTTGATTACAACTCCTATGTGAACAATCTTACTCCCATAGGAAGCATAGCTAAAGAAACCAAACACAGACTAAAATTTGGCAAGCACACTGGAGCAGAGGAATCCTTTTCCACGACCAGAAACGGACCAGAGAAATGGAAATATCTCGGGGCTATATTCGAACTGCAATCTCCTGATAGGGCGACCTCTGCGGGAAATGAGACCTTATTGAGTGCAGACTGGTCTATGTACCGATGTACCGTTCAAGGTGTCTGACTTAATTCTCGGTATTCTGGGTCCCAATACTTCAGCAACCGGCCAGAAATTGGTCCATGATTGATGAACAGGCCATTATTCCCGAAGGTGCGACATCATGTCTCCGGTGACAAGTTACAATGGTTGGCTTCTAGGGTGGTCCAATGAGAAATGTCGTTTCGTTAGGATGTTTGTTTTGGTAGGATAAGTGATGTGGTGAGATTGTGTGGTAAGTGAGATGTGTGTTGTGCTGAGCAGTGCCTGCACATTACATTGCATTTCATGATATCTCATCTACCCTGTAGACTCTAACAAATACGACACAATGACCGCTATACTACCTAGGGATATGAACTCAACACAAAATCCAGTCCACGTGACCATTGGCCCAAAATAGGGTTGACCCACTTACCTTATTCCAACTTGATACATCAGCTCTTCCAAGATCGTGCATCGTACATTAGTTATACATCATACACCCCTCCCAAGGTCATCAAAACTAATTTCAAGAAAGCATTTGAATACAAAGAAAAAGAAGAATAAAAGAAAGTACTCAGATAAGACATGTGTATATGTACAGACCCACCTTCCCTTTTCGGAAATATATATCCCCCTCACAAAACCAACTCCCAACACTCCCCAAAATGCCCCTCACCAAAAACCCCATAATCCTCAGAACTAACAAGCCAATACCCCTCCTTCGCATACAGCCTCCTAGCCGAAACAAGCACATTCTGCGTCCAAAGCCGAATCCGCGCATACCCCGTCTCGCGCGCAAATCGTCTCGCGCGCAAATCGCGTACACTGCTCGATCAAAGCACGGCCGAGCCCAAGCCCTCGCGCGCTGGGCTCAACAAGTAGGAGACGCAACTTGGCCGTGTTAACGAGCTCTCTGTCTTGGACCAGAACTATACAACCGAGGAACTCGTCGTTGCGCTCGGCGATCCAGCACCGGTCTGTGGATGCGTCGTAGTTGTCGAGGAATTCGGCGCCCACTTTGCATACTAGCGCTTCCATTTTTGTGCCCCAGCCGTATTCTTTTTCGTAGAGTGCTGCGTGGCGGTGGATTATCCAGCCTATATCCCCTGGTCGGTGGGTGCGGAGGGTATATCCCGGGGATTGAGGTTGTTGTGGGGTTTCAGGATTCATTGCGGAAGACTTTCTTGTTTGGTCTGTCTTAGAATAGGGAAAGGAAGTGATTTTGGAGAAAGTCGATACAGATGTATTTTATTGCGTACATCCATAGATGTACATAGGTCATTTCCTGATGGCGACATGTCATTGGAAGGGCGTGGGCTGAAGGAGAATATTTTCGAAGAACATTGACCCACACCAGGCGATGGATCCGGGTTTCGGTATGTGGAATAGAGGAATATAGACAGATTAGATCCAAGATACCACGGATATCGCATTCAACGCATTCAATCCCAGTGGTATACAACTGCAAAACATGAGGTCAAGACAGGGTGCCATGAGCATACATAAACTAAACCTTCGGGTATGCAATGACCCGAACAAATCAGCCGAATCGGCAAAGGAAATTTCTACAACGGTGTATTCACATCTGAGTCAAGATATAACCAGAAAGAAATAAGACATAATGAAAATGGGCTGGGACGGTTTACGCCCCATCCTCAGTACTCCGCCCGAACCGGCCTCCAAAACCGCCGAGATCGCGGCGGAAGAACTTACCAATGTTCTTCAGGTTTTCATTGAGATTTCCTGTGGCGCTTTCTGCTGGTGTGTGTATGGGATTAGATTGTAGGGTGGAGCTAGCCAGGGAAGGGGACAAGGCGCCTGATGGGCTGGTCACGCCAGACGCAGATGTAGCTGCCCCAGTAGCGCCAGCAACACCAGCACCCAGAGTGCTTAGACTGGGGTTTCCGAAGCGATCAACGCCATCCTTGGCAGCGGACATAATGGCAGAGCCGAGCATAGAGGCGTCAAAACGGGAGGGCATGGCTGCGGTGGCACTGCCTAGGCCCAGGCCTTGGGATACTGAGCCCGTGGCCGTGGCAGATGGCCCTTGGAGAGAGGCGAGGATTGGGTTGCTCTGCTGTAGGCTGGATGCATAGCGGTCTGATGCACGGTGAAGTTGAAATAGCTCCACAAGGTGATTTTGATCTTGGCGGCTGCGGATGCCTTTGAGATCGAGGATTTTGCGGAAGTTGTTATTGTTGCAGTCGGCAATGTGGATGAGATATGCTTGCACAAGAGCTTCCGGTGGTGACGGCCGGACCTGGAGGGTTTTGAGGAGAGTTTCGATCTTGAAGAAGCTGCTGTTCACACGCTTGACGAAGCCGGCGGGTGCTGGAGCAGGTAACAGGGATGAAAGGCCGCTCTTGAGAGTGTAGGAATCGAGAAGCATCTATGAATGGAGTTAGTGAGACATACAATTACATCCCCTAGGGGGGCATCATACCTGTTCTGCGCCAGTTTCCAAAAGAGGCCTGCATTGGAACACGTTGCTAATGAACTGGCTCGATATGAGCTCCACCAGATGATCGGAGAAGGCACGCGCATATTGCTGCTTATGCAACAACTGTAAAATCCCAGTTGCCTTCTCCTTCGTCCGGGAGAGCATCTCGCCTACATACGAGCTCTGATCACTGACTGCCTCAATTTTAGCCCAAGGTGTGTTGCGCATTTCGCGCCAGGAAGGCTCGAGGTCGGCTTCGACTTGGCGCACAAGACCTCGTACAGCAGCAGATGCAATACCCATGAAAGAGTCTGCCTGACTTTGCAGATCCACGGATTGCTTCAGGTTTTCATCCAATCTACCCCTGATCTTCTCCTCCAACTGGGAACAAGTCGTGTAGCAGTAATCAGCAGTGTTCAAAACTGAGATGTAATCTTCCACCGAGGGCACCCTAGACGGCGTGTGAAGTGTTGGTCGTTCACTTATATAATTGAGAAGGACTTGCTGGGCATATTGATCCAGGTATTTGGCAAACACCTTGGCCAGCTCCGCCAAACTGCCACCCGTTGAGAGTTTTGCACATTGTTGCAAAGCGTGACGATAGAAAGTGAAAAGCTCAGTCGAGGATGAAATCACAGTATGCGAGTTGAATTCTTCGTCTGGTACTTTGAGGGGTTGTTGGCGGTATTTCGGTAGTAGGGCTGCGAGTTGCTTGTCTTGAGCCTCGACCCAGACACTGAGGTATGGCTCGAAGGCCTCGGATATTGACTGGTTGAATACAGGCGGTTCGGCGGAGGCGAATGTATCAACAGATGCACGCGATGAAGGGGCGAAGCGACGCTCAAGAGAATGCTCGAAATCAAGCGTCTCTTGCAAGCACGAAAGGAGCAAATTGACATCGATAGTCTGCCCGCTTCGTACAGATCGAGATAAAATACCCTTGAAATCCTCGCGTGTACCCTCACAGAAGACATTTGCCAAAACCTCATTTACTCTCCACGAAGCCGGGAAGATGGCCGCATTCTCTTCATCATATATCTTCAATATGCGCCGGAACCATGAATATCGGCGGGAGATGTTGTCCAGTGATCCAGCTTCCTCGTTGTTCCGGAAGACCTGCCGGTACTCACGAAGCTGAGTATTGCAATACCAAGTCACCAGTCGGGACCGTGCGTGTTCTCCCAGAGCATCTGCGACTTGACAAGACTCCGCGAGCATCGCGCGCTTCGAGCCTACCTCGCCCTTGGCGAAGGCCAGCTCAAAATCCTCACATACTTGCTCTTGCAGGTCTCGTTGTATATCCGCAACATTCCGACTGAGCATTGCAATTTGGTCAATCGAGCGGTATGACTTGAAATGCGCCATGAGCTGAATGACAGCTTGTAGTAGCTGTGCACACTCTCCATATTGCCGCGTCCGACTGAGGGCTTGGAGCTGATCATACGCCGTAGTCAACATCTGCAGTCGCTTGAGTGCCGTCATCGATAGTGTGAGGTTCTTCTTTGCGTTGTCCAATTGCTTGATGTCGGCTGTCATGTCGGTGATTGCCTGCTCGGTCTTCAATGCGCGCTCACGCACGTCATCGATCTTCTTAAACAGCTCCGACAGATCAGCCTTAGCTGCCTTGATTCGTTCCACGCTATCGGCATTGGAGGTGACCTGCTCCTCCACCAGTATGCCAATGTCATCGTCCAGCTCATCTTCGCATTCGTCCAGGGCGTCGGCGATCTGAGAAACGGAGGAGAGGGTGGATGGATGGGAGAAAACGGCATTCAAGTGTTCAATCGGATCGTAGTCCACTGGATGTACCCTCGTGTGTTAGCATAAACAACAAGGAGCACGCGAGGTCAATTGTTCCGCACCCGCATCCAAGGCGTCCAGGCTTGGTTCCTCGTTTGGCGACATATGGCCGGTGGTTGTGGCAGTGATCATCATCCCATAAGCTCACCATAATCATCCTGCCCTTGGTCTCAACTTGCTTTTTGTGAGGCCAATGCGGAGTTCGTGGGAGGGAGAAGTTGAATGGGGGATGTTGATCGCGGCCCGCATGACCTCTAGCGCGCCAGCTTGGCATCTTCCGCAACTACCGCCATCCTCCAGAGCTGTTTTCTTAGGCACTTACAGGCAACCCTCGAGATTCACAAGTCTACACTTTGCTACTTATATTCTGAGTGGAAAATTGGAACAGAGTATTCATTTGATTCATTCATTTGATTGTTTTTTTTGGGGGGGTTTTTGGTTTTTCCTTTCATAAAGTTCCTGGCCCAATGGCCCATGTCCATATTTCGAAATAATCAAACCATTGCCGTTCGCCCAAGCCATGCAAGTAAAAAAAGGTATTGTCACATCAGATGCATTAGGCTTTCACCAAACCACTCCCGACGACTAGCTAACAACAATGGAAACGGGAGTGGACGTGGAAGGTTTCAATGAAACCAGAGAACAGCCGAAGAGCAAGTGCTCAGAAGAAAGCGGTGGGAGGAAGTGCGTTTGTCGCCTGTTGTGGAGTGTCGTTAGTACAATTCCATGGCAAATTGAGGGAATATCCTTAGAATTAGCTTACCTTAAGCTGTTCGAAGTTCTTCCAAGCAAGCTCGACATTCCAGTCATTTCCTGCAAGGGCCATCTCTGAGTACTCGAAAGTCATGCCCGACTTGCCACTCATTTCAGCGACCATCTGCTCCTGCCGAAGCTGGGTGTCCGACTTTCCGGGTCGAGGCAAAGCGTATCCTTCAGCAACATTGCCAGTCGGGGCAGCTGTGGGGACAGCGGGGACTGCGGGGAGAGAAGGGGGTGTAGGAGCCGCAGTAGGAACAGGAACAGGACCGGGAGCTGGAACCTGGGGGGCTTGGGAAAGTGCCTGAATCTCAGGGGACCATGCCTCATGTCCACCGAATGCACGCAGGCAGAAAATCTCGTTGACAACTCGGATGCCACCGGGGGTGTTACCGGGTCCAATAATAAAGGTTCGATCGAAGCTGCGGATCTCAACCTTACCACCAACGCTCTCCTCAAGCTGTCCGTGGACCATAAGGGAGATGCCACCAACACCAGTGGGGCTCTGTCCAGTAGGGTCGGGGAGATGGGGAACCGGGTGACATTCAAAGAGCCATTGCTCTGCCTTAGCAACAAGGTCTGGGTGGCGAGTGGGCGGGAGCGCATTGAAAACTTCGCGGATTTGCTCGACTCCCTTGAAGGAGCGGGACATGCGTGCGGAAAGGTGACTGATCTTGTCAAGATTTCGGCTCTTTCTGATGTATTCACCCCAACCTCCTGTCTCGGTTTGACCGGCCCGGGGAGCTGTAGTGTTGACATTCAGTGAGAAAGTGGATTGATCATCGTAGACAGTGCTGACGAGGCCGTTGCGATCGCTGTCATAACCAGGGAAGAAAGCACGGACGAAGTTCTCGCCGACTTGGGAGTCGTCAATGAAGTGAGGTGGCAAGACAGGGATCGGGGTCTTCTTCTGAGCTGCGACCTCTTCTGGTGTTCGCACTTGGACGTTGTTCAAAGTTTGCAGCTTGGGATACCACTTGAGCATGGTGTCTTTGAAAGTAGGATCGGAACTAATCGGGTTCTCAGTCAGGTCGAGGAAGATAAGGTTGCGGAATTTCCAGCGCCATCCAATCATCGCCTGCGAATTCTTGATGTCGTTCTTAGAAAAATCCAGGTATTGGATATCGGGGAAAGATTGTGCGAGGGTTGTCACGGGGCCGATGTTGCTGAGCTTGTTTTCCGCCAGACTGACAAGTTCGACCGCCTCACGTCGCTCAGCTACAGTCTTGAAGCCCAATTCCCAGACCTTCATGAGAGCAGGGAAGAATTTGGACTTAGTAGAGACAGTGTCGAAGATTCCCATCTCATTCAGGTCGGGGTCGTCCGACAGCTTCGACAAGTCAAGTAGCTTAGTGGCGGGGAAGAAGCGTTTGCCGAGGATAGTAGTCATCTTAACCTTTGTATCGGCGGTCGATCCAGGAACAGGGTCCACTGCGGCCAGTTCATGATCGAGTGCGGTAGCGGCAGTGTATTCTTCAACGGTAACATGAACTCCGGCGAAAACATTGTTGTTGATACGAAGCATGTGACCCGCCAGATCAGGTCGAACAAATGCCACCAGAGTGTCACCTTCAGTGCGTGACTAATTTGAATGTTAGAAAGGTGCGAAGGGACCTTGAAAACCACGGTCACCCAAAGGGGAGGACGCCAAAAAGCCCAAAATGTGTCGATCGTCGTTTTGTAGGAGGGCCGTCCTCGAAAACGAGAGGACAGTGAAGCGAGGAACGTCGAGGACCGATGTTGGTGACCGCCATTGTGAACGAGAGACATACCTTTGTAATCTTTGCGCGGGGTCCGGATTTGATGAATGAGTTCATGCGTCGCTCGAGGAATGCGATGAGGCTCTCGAGGCCGCCATCACGGTTGCTTGCCGCCTTGCTTGACTTCCATCCTCGGACACTGAACTGTTCCAGGTCGCCGCCGGTTTTTTTCTTGTTGCGCTGAATGTTTGCTTGGCTGTCGGCGCTGTAAATGGCCTTCTGGATCAGATCCGAATCCCGGGGCTTGTTGCGAGCCTGGGCCCGGTTGCCAGCTCCGACAGCTCGGCCACCTGCGCCTGTGCCGGCGGCGCGTCCACCCAGTGCAGACTTGTCGGCCCGGTTTCTCTTTGCACGAGCACCACTCGCATCCATATCCATATCGCCGTCTCGGTCGGTGCGAGTAGGGCCCCGCTTGCGGATTCCCCCGCGATCATTGCCGCCGCGGCGAGACTTCATGCTCTTCATGGCGGTTGGAGGAGAGAGCTGAGAGGTTGATGGGGTATCGATGGTTCTTGTAAGGGGGGTTAAGCTGAAAGAAATCTGAAACTGCTAAATTGAAGCGAGCAGCGCGCTTTGCGCCTCAGATCAGGCAGAAAGAAGTTGTTGGCATATGCGGAAATCGCAGGGTTTCCGAAAAGTGACTCGGGGATGTGGGAGGTAAAGAAAGAGCAAACTGAAAAGACTGGAGAACAGAGGGGGGCTGCAGATTATGTAGTGCAGCTGCAAGACAATAATAAAGTGACAGCGAATTACCCAAGAACAATACAGCCGTGAATAACTAAAGTGAGTTCAAAGAAAAAGTGACGATTGGCACGTGATGAGGCGGCATTCACTGCTACTAGTCCCGATTAGGAAACATGGATTCCAACTAGTCTTAATTAGGGGATGACTCATCTCTTTGTTTCAGGTGGGCCAATCACATGCTGTCGTCTGTCCTCACGAGTGCTCCTCATACATTGAGCCTGCAAGTATGCCTGGCCACTTGGAGGCTTCAAATTGGCCTTGTTCTTGTCTCTATTGTCGGGTGCCTGGAAGACTCAGTCGCATTGAGTTTGAATTGACTCACTCGTACTCTATTATTGGTATGGTTGCCTTCCCCATTTTGTTTACTCCATTGTGTTTGTTTGATCCATTCATCTGAATGGGTTCTCCCTCATTCAATGGAGCTTGCGCGTCCAATGACCACGTAGCTGACCTATTCGTGTTCTTTTTGTCTTACAGGCGTTTAATTTTCTGCTGCTGTCCAGAAACCATCACCTGGCCTTTGCGCTTCATCCTATGGTCGTCAACTGACCGGCGAGATGTCCGCAAAGTCGCGATTCACGAGGCTAGATGCCTTCGCCAAGACCGTTGAAGATGCCCGCATTCGCACAAACTCCGGGGGTGTCATTACAATTGCTTCGCTATTGATTGTTATGTGGCTAGTATGGGGTGAATGGGCCGACTACCGACGAGTGGTGGTGCAGCCGGAGCTGGTCGTCGATAAATCGCGAGGTATGAATAGAGTTTGGACCCGATCGGACCCAGGATGGAGCTGCAGAAGATACAATGTATAAGGCAAGGTCGCTAACGACTCAATTTGCTGCGCAGGAGAGCGGATGGAGATTCATTTGAACATGACCTTCCCTCGGCTGCCATGTGAGCTCTTGACCTTGGATGTGATGGATGTCTCTGGTGAGCAGCAGGTCGGTGTTGCCCATGGCGTGAACAAAGTCCGCCTGAGCCCACACGATGAAGGCGGCAAGGTGATTGATGTCCAGGCTTTGGACCTGTAAGTGCCAGTCCTTCCACCCGAAATCCTTCCTGCCGTGATCACAACCTCATTATCGTCCCCTTCCAGACACTCCCCATCAGAAGCTGCGAAGCACTTGGCTCCCGACTACTGTGGTGAATGTGGTGGAGCAACGCCTCCCCCCACTGTTATCAAACCAGGATGCTGTACTACTTGCGAGGAAGTGCGCGAAGCCTACGCCGAGAAGCAATGGGCCTTCGGTGACGGGAGCAACATCGAGCAGTGTAAGCGTGAAGGATATTCTGAGAAACTTGCCGCACAGCGCCGCGAAGGATGTCGGATCGAGGGTGTGCTGAAGGTCAACAAGGTGATTGGCAACTTCCACATTGCACCGGGCCGCAGCTTCACCACTGGCAACATGCACGTCCACGATCTGGACGCCTATATCGTCCCTAACGCAGGCCCATCAGAGCAGCACACAATGTCCCACTTGGTCCACGAGCTTCGCTTCGGACCCCAGCTCCCTACCGAGCTTGCAGGCCGCTGGGGCTGGACCGATCACCACCACACCAACCCGCTTGACGATACCAAGCAGGAGACTGACGAGCCCGCCTACAACTTCATGTACTTTGTCAAGGTTGTCTCCACATCGTACTTGCCTCTAGGCTGGGATCCACAGTTCTCGACCTCCATCCACAACGCCTACGACAAGGCCCCGCTTGGCACCCATGGCCTTGGCTATGGTAGTCAGGGTAGTATCGAGGCTCACCAGTACTCAGTCACCTCCCACAAGCGTCCTCTTGCCGGCGGAAACGATGCTGCGGAGGGGCACAAGGAGCGCGTGCATGCCGGCGGCGGTATTCCAGGTGTCTTCTTCAACTATGATATCTCCCCTATGAAGGTTGTCAACCGTGAGGCTCGCCCGAAGACTTTCACCAACTTCCTCACTGGTGTCTGTGCTATCATTGGTGGTACTCTGACTGTCGCTGCTGCTTTGGATCGCGGTCTATATGAAGGTGCCATGCGCGTCAAGAAGTTGCATTCGAGCTAGATGTTGATATCTAGGCGGAGATAAGATAGTATCTAGTATTTACAAAACATCTCTTTGCATGGGATGATCTACTCTAGCATTAGGTGGGTGCTTTTCGGAGTGAAGAAGTGAGTTGAAGCATCGTGGGAGCCAGGGAAGCTGGCACCTGTGGCGTTCTTGAGATACCTTTATAAATGTTTTGCCACTGCGCTGTTTTGAGCTAAGATGTAACTATTCATGTATCGATAACATGGAATACAACAACAACATTGACATTTGCCGCCGATTGTATTGAAAATTTTTGTACGGAGTATATAATCACGTGATATGCACCCACTTCCCCATTTCGGAAGTATATCTTTCCCCAGGTTCCCATAAATTCAAGAGCAACACCTGCCCTTCAACATTCCCAGCTGGGTGGGTTCACACAGTCTAAACATCCTGTTAAACCCAGGTGCTAGCGTTCGATTTGCTTAGCCCACAGATACGAAAACAAGAAAACAAAAGAAAAACTGCCACTAACCCCCAAAAATGGGTTAGGCGTGGCCTGGGCATAGGTACTGGTACTGGGGGGTTATCACACCTTTCTTCTTTTTTAATATTTTTTGCTTCATGTTGCTTGATCTTACTTTGTCTTTTCCCTAAACCAGCTGAGTCTTGCCAAGTATCTAAGTATCTGGAAGAGCCATGTCGTAGACCGGTAACTCAGCTGGGCTCCTCTCTATCATGAACTCCCATTGGGATTGCTGTTAATTAAATCTGTATTCTCAAAGAAGAACAAACTAGAAATAGTGTCATACAATATTCTTTTTGGTGGTCCCATTGGCCCAGGGATTCTTTATATCTAAATGAGTAAAGTAGGTAGATGTTTCTCCTTGGTCCTAATTGGCACCAAGATGCCCTTTGTGTACATTGTAGTTTGTTCTAGATTGGTCCATAGTGAAGTCCTAGAAGATATATGACTCCGCTACCCGATCTTCCAATTATATATATCACGACTCACCCTCCTTACAACTACAAAATTATTTATCGGGAAAAGTACGGAGTTCAACAGAAGAAATGTGGAAAAGATAAGCAATAATCACTTTATTTGATTTACCACTACACCGTGACCTATGAAGATGAGTGGTGGGAAGTAAATATACCGGGGGGGGGGGGGATTGCGGACTTTTGTACGCCGCGTGATTATGCTTCGGGCATCTGACTCTTAACGATATACATACAAGTTGTATAAGTGTTAGTTATAGGGTATATACTAGGACATAGAATACGACATAAAATAAGGATATACTACATAGATATAGAGATATAGAGAGAGATCTGTATCTACGACACTCTTAACTAGAAACCCCTTAACCCTCTTTCAGCCCCCGTCCTTCACAGACCCGCGTAACCACTCCCGGAACACTTCGCTCTCGATAAGTATTAACCTGGCTATTCGGAGCAAGGGAGGGGAGAAAGAATGATTGATTTCTGCCACTACTAAAAATAGAGCTACTTGTGGAGCTTGATGAAGCTTGGGGAACAAGGCGCCTATCTCAACTAGTTGTCCCAACAAATTTGGTCTGTCAGTCAGTACTCAGTAAGGGTTTTTCGTATTCTACATATGTGAAGGAAGCAATACTGCGTAAAAGACCCCTGTTTCAGAAGATAGGGGTATAGGGCCAAGTTTTCCGGAGAGTTATCCGCATAATAAGCAATGGAGTGGAAACGGGTTGCTCCTTTAGGTATAGCTTGAGTGGGAACTGAAGGCTTGATATACAACAGTTGTAGTGGCCGGCCATTCCTCCCGAGTCTTCCGCAAAATGTACACAAAGATACTCGGCCACGGATGCCCTCTGACTTCTTTTTAGGAGTCTTTTTGAATGCCTAGATGTCTTCGTATGCCTCCTTTTTACTGTAGATGATTTTCCAGGTATTTTCACGCCCTTCTCAGTTTCATAGATCAGCGGGAAAAAAAGCCCTAAGAGGCTTAACTTGTAAAACTGGGTCCACGGCCCCATATCAATTCTCTCTCCTATACGTGGCTTTCAATCTTCGTTCTAAGACATGTATTTGTTATTTCCATTGATTAATCCGTGATCTCACCGGCTTCACACGTCGGACCAGGCCCATATGAGTTGTCGACTGGCTAAACCTCTTTTAAACCCATTACATAGTGGGATCAGAAATTCAAATGTCTCTATTCGAAACAACCATCAAGATCCACAAATTAGCTTGACTTATTCTATCACCCCTTGGCGGGATATCGGGATACCGGGATATGCCTTCGATGGCCAGTTTGAAAGTGAAACGGAGCCCCGCAGATAAATCCCAAAGCCCAGCGTTACATTGGAGGAAAAATGTATCGGTATTTTTTCTCAACAAGATGGCAACTTTGAACGAAAATATACGAAGTAGGTACTTCTCATGCTCATTTGGTTCTAGCTCTCTGGATTCCAGTTTGTTTCAGAATGAACCGTAGAAGTATATAAGGCTGCCATTGTCTGCTCTTTACTTGAAGAATCACAAAAAAAAACAACCACCATCTTTCTAAACCTCACATTCATTTCTATTTCATACTTTCATTATCATGGCCTCCAGTCTCAAACTTGGCTTGATTGCCCTGCTCGGTGCTACTGCTATCAACGCAGCTCCCGTCGCTGAGCCTGATCTTGGAACCTCTCTCCTTGCCTCTCGTGCTGCTTGTACCTTCTCCGGCGCCAGCGGTGCTACGGATGCCATCAAGGACAAGAAGTCTTGCTCAACTATCACCCTGAACAACGTCGAAGTTCCAGCCGGAACTACTCTGGACCTGACAGGACTGAAGACCGGTACCACCGTAAGCTCGTCACAATCTCCGACCTCAATCTCTATACTAACCACACTGTATAGGTCGTCTTCGAAGGAATCACCACCTTCGGCTACAAGGAATGGAAAGGTCCCCTCGTCTCCGTTTCCGGAACCTCCATCACCGTCAAGGGCGCCGCAGGCGCGCAGCTCAACGGAGATGGTGCCCGCTGGTGGGACGGCAAGGGAGGCAACGGCGGCAAGACCAAGCCCAAGTTCTTCAACGCCCACAGCTTGAAGAACTCCAAGATTGAGGACATCTACGTCAAGAACTCCCCCTCGCAGGTCTTCAGCATCAACACCGTCACCGAGCTGACTGTCAGTGGAGTCACCATCGACAACGCCGACGGAGATACCCAGGGCGGCCACAACACCGACGCTTTCGACGTCGGCTCCAGCGACGGTGTCTACATCACCGGCCCTACCGTCCACAACCAGGATGACTGTCTGGCTGTCAACTCCGGCACTGTATGTATATACACGACAAGTGGCACTTATCCTATTTGGTGGAACGTTAACTAACTGATATTCCTAGAACATCCACTTCACCGGCGCTCAGTGCACTGGCGGCCACGGTATCTCCATCGGCTCCGTTGGCGGACGCTCCGACAACACCGTCGACGGTGTCACCATCGAGGACTGCACCATCAAGGACTCCGACAACGGTACGTAAAGATATTACCAGTTTCAGTTTCAGGTTTCATTTAATTCCTTTTCCCCGATGTCAGTCTTCTAACACTCCAGTTCTACAGGTGTCCGCATCAAGACCGTCTCCGGCGCCACCGGCGCCGTCAAGGGCGTCACCTACAAGGACATCACCCTCTCCGGAATCGCCAAGTACGGTATCATCATCGAGCAGGATTACGAGAACGGCAGCCCTACCGGAAAGCCCACCAACGGTGTCCCTATCACCGATCTGACTATCGACAATGTCCACGGAACTGTCGCCAGCGGTGGTACCAATACCTACATCCTGTGTGCTTCTGGTGCTTGCTCCGACTGGACTTGGAGTGGTGTTGACATCACCGGTGGTAAGACTAGCGAGAAGTGCAAGGGTATCCCTAGCGGTGCTAGCTGCTAAATGCTACTTGGGATTTTGAGTCGGACTGTGTGGCTGTTTGACTCTTCGATTGGGTTTTGTTCGCTTTTTTTGCCTACTTGGTAATTAAGCCCCGTTGTGTATACTATCTTGCCTCTAGATGAGGTACTTAAGATCAAATTGTAAATTTCAATCATATATTTTACCCTGAAGGCCTCAGGGGTTATTCCGTTATTCCTAGAGCTCGGGGCGGTGGTTCGAACGGCGACGCCACGTGCCTTCACTAAAAGGGACTAATTATATCCTCGTTAAAAGACTCACACTTGTATACCCTTAAAATACGAAAGGAAAGGAAATTTTTTTTTAGGTAGCTTCTCTTTGATTGAGATATGTTATTTTTAGTGTAGGGGCTATGCTAATCTTCTCTGTATATTTTTATTTATCCATATGCCCCGAAGGGCGAAATATCTATGCGTGTAGTTTAATATAACCTCACTTTCGGCAGAATTATACCGCCTAGGATATTCAAACGAAAATCATTTGATTAAAACATTTCGCACTATAAGAGCTCTTTTTAAATCTTGTATGCTAGGGTAGGATTCAATTTAGAACGAGTAAAATTCACCTGTAGTAACCATGATCTATGCTTATTGTCCCTTTGTCCTTTTGGCATTTTCTAGTAGGACCGATTGACAGAGGTTCATCGTGTGTAGACTGCCTCTTAGAGTCGCGGAGAGCTTGAATAATCATTCCTATGTGATGCACTCCTTTGATGTAATATTCATCGAGTTAAACGCCAGACGTAGCATATTGTTTGAATCATCTAGGAAAGATCGTGAAGAATCCGTAGATCTACCGCTACAACTAACTAGGAAAAGAAATCCACAGGTCCGGATATTACATTAATTGCCGTTATTTGAGTGCAAGATGTACATCTACTACTACAAAATCCATTACTCGAAAGAAAGAATGTGAAAAAGGAAAAGAGTAATCGCCTGGTTTGATATCCATGGTCAATCTATATCGTGTACATACAGACCACATATTTCCACGTGTCTGATCTACATGTTAAACAAACATGTGAATAAAAAAAGAAGAGAGTAAAGGCAAGGACCCCGATATAACGATAATTGCATGAAAAAAAAAAAAAAATCAGGGACGATCCCACCACGCCCATCTGGAACTCCGGTTGGATGCGTGATGCAAAGAAGCAAGGAAGCAATAAGCAATGAGAGACAACGAAATGATAATGAGTGATGCTGGAGAGCAAGGAGAAGGAATGCGTGCAGGAGGAACAAGTTGGAAGCCCAAGTGCAAAGGTTGATAGGTATGCAGGAAATGGTGAGTTGAACAAAAAAAAAAGAATGATGCTGCTAATGATGTGCAGGGAATGAGGAGTTGAAGGACTGAAAGTAAAGTTGAGGTTGCGACAAAACGATGGATGAGTGACGGAACCAGTCTCACACCCGAGGGAAGGAACCGGTTTATTTAGCGTGGGTGTAGTACCTCGGTTCTTGGCCGTAGGGCTGGCTTTGTTGATAACTAGGCGGTGTTTGAGCCTGTGCAAGCTGTCCGTACCAGGATGATCGACGGGGTTCGTCGGGGCGGGCTGTCTGGTTCAGGGCATCCCATGTGTGGCTGGCAGCTGGCATGTTGTACATGGACTCGTGCCGACCATGTTGAGGTAGATACACAGAACCAGCCTGTTGGGGCATATGCTGAGGCGCGAGCGACGGCGCGAACTGCTGAGGCACATACTGTTGCTGATTCATCATGTGTTGCTGACGGTGCGCAATGGCCTGTTGAACTGCCTGGTTCGACATTCCCTCCCGCATTTCTCGCTTCTCGCGCTCCCGAGCATCGATATGTGAGACAAGGCCCATAGGGCTCACTGGCGCCTGTGGTTTCCGGTTGTCATTTGACATATTGAAGAACGAAGAACCAGTCATGCGGGCAACGTGCTCCTGTTCACGAGCGGAAAGATTGGTTGAAGCCTCGTTGTAGTTAAGCATACCTTGGGCACCACGAGACGAAGGTCGATAGTTGGGATCCCGCTGAGGAGTCATGGGCGGATTGGGATGCACATGCTGTGTCCAGTCGCCAGATACCGGACGGTGTACTGACATAGGATTGGAAGGGGTGCGATTGTGAAGATGCATCGGAGGACTGGGGGCCGCCCGTTGCTGCACGAACTGTTCTGGTGTAAGACCTCCACCTGGAGTAACAGGGCGGCCGGAAGCCATTCCAGGCTGCCACAGCATGCTCCGTCGAAATTCCTCCCCAGTGGAAGGCCGGGCATTAGCCTGATCGATTGCTTGAGTAGGAACGGAAATTTTGGTTCCCGACGAATCATTGCGTTGGTGCTTTGGTCTTCTCAGGGTGTCTGATGTGGTTGGCCGCCCAGTAGTAGGCATATAGGTCATAGTTGGGCCGAAGTCAACAGAGGGAATATCTGGGTTTGAGGTTGGGGGCTTGTCCATAGTATAATGAGCATCGCCAATGACATAATCTTTGGCAGTTGGAACTCCCACAGTCTTCATGACGCCCATTCTGGGTTTGGTGGACGCAATGGACTTCTTGCTGTAGACGGAACCGTGGGTGCTAGCATAGTCAGGCGAAACCGTCGATGCATCATCATAAATGCTCTCATCCTCATTCCCGTTTCTTCCTTTTCCAGTAGATGAAATTGGGGATGGAAGATGAGGAGCAATCTTATTCAACGCATCTTCATCGAGGGTATGGCGAAGATCCTCAAAACTCGGTTCGCTTGGTGACCGTGGCTCTGCCACGAAAAGGGTTTTCTGAGGGAGTGGCTTGCGTCGCACGGATTTGTTGGAGTCAAGCTGCATCCGTTGAGGGGAATGTTTCTGGGGAGAAACCCGCCGTGGGCTGCCGGTAGTACTAGGTGTGTTCGGGCGATGCTCCGGAACTGAGGGAGGTAGAAGAGGGAATGCAAGGCCTAAGCCCTCGTCACTTGATGAAGCTGCAAGAGAGTTTGTGGACACAACGGGGTCAGGAGGATAGTCCCTGTCGAAGCTCCGGTCCTGGGGCTGCTGGTTGTTCGTAGCCTGTGCCTGGTGGCTTTTCCATGCAGCACCGGCGGCTGCCGCGCTCAGCCCCATTGTTCCGACTGATGCGAGTTGCGAAAGTGTTCCGTGAGACATCCGGTTGTTTGCCAACCTCTGCTCCGAAGAAGCCTCTGGCCGGTTAGTGGGTATCTCTTTGGGTCCATGCGAAAATGCGGGTGGGCTTTCAACAGGAGCCGGTGGGGTGCGTGGAGGGAGCTGCTGTTCGACTGACGGGCCACGGGGACGGTCGATATTTGGGTCGCTCCCGGAGCTGGTACTCTCGGCGATAGGCGCGACCGCTGGAACGCCACGCTGCATCAGATCTTGAGAAGACGAGCCTGGTGAGCTCTCAAGTAAAGATCCCTGGCCTGGCCGAAAGCGAGCGTTAAAGCCCGTGGTGTCCGAAACCACGCGATTATGATACACAGCAGGTGAGCCCTCGTTTTGGGGAACTTCATGAATAATAGCCTCAGTAGAATTGTTGAATTCAGGCTTGTTCTCGAGACCAGCAAACTGGCGGCGAGTAGAGTCCATAGGGATATCACTGGTTCGGCTAGACATCGAGCGATAACGAGGCCTCGTGCTGTTGACACTGTTGGTTCTGCTCCTGCCAGATGAAATTCGGCGCTGCGTTGCCTCCTTGAGCTGTTTCCTCCACTGAGCTTCGCTCCATTCTTGGCTTCCCGGGGTTTGAAGAAGATTGGCAATGTCAAGCACATCAAGATAACCGTAACGTCGCTCCTTGGGGAAGGCAAACATGATACTCTTAATGTGATTAGTGTCTGCCACTAGGCGAGTAGGACGGCCATAGAGATTGAAAGTGTCGAATGTCGGGAAAAGGAAGCGCAGCATCATCTCCAATCCAGAAACCGCAGGATGTGGCTCAGGCATGATAAAGACAAGGCCCTCCGAGGAAGAATCCGGCGAATGCGTGGTAATCCGTCCTTCCAACTTCACCAGGGTGGATGCATCAATTAGTGCCTTGGATTGTGGATAAATCGCATAAGCCGAGTAAACCTGGGTAACCGTTGCGATTGGAATCGCCTTTTTGGTCTTCTTCGTCTCGTAAAACTTGATGTTTCCGGTAACAGGCATTGTCAGTCGGTCATATGCCGATTTCTTCATGGCTTTCCGCGCTTTTTGGAGCTCCTTTTCGTCTGGCGGGCTGATCACAAACCAGCACCGCCTCCATGGGGTTCCTGCCCCAAAGCGTACACGCGCCCAATCCTCGTACTTGAATTTGGTGGGCGCCATGATAGAGTTGATTCCGTTGAGAGTTCTTCCTTTCGCTGCAACCAAAGAACCAGTGTAAGCTTCGTACAAAGAAGTGTGTTCGAACATCGCGAGACGAATCGCGGCAGTCCATTGGGTTAGTGAGTTGAAAGAATTGAAATGCAAGAGGTATCGATTTTTGCCCGCAGAAGAAAGGCTGAGTACATTCTTCAATGGTTGTATAGCCCCATTTTGGATCGGAAGTGTCTCAATCTGCGAGTAACTGGTGAGTTCATGTCTGACAATCCTGGGAGGCTAAAGCTCTCACCATCTTAATAGACGCATCGGCCAAGTTGATAAAGGTCGCCGGGACCTCTTCTCCACCTGCTGCGTCCAGCGCAGCGCTATCCCACAGTGAAAGAACAGTTCCAACCAGCTGTGCGTAGCATTCCACCCATTGCCGATCACCAGAATGCCGTCCGTCTGCCACGTGTTAGCCCGCTTTTCCCCGGAAGGCACCCGGGGGGCGGGAGATTGACTTACGAGAATCCTGATCATTCAGTTTTAGAAAGTATCCTTCATGGTAGACCTTGCTTGTGTGGATATTGAGGAACGAAAATATTGGCGATAGCTCCGGTGGGGTATCGCCCGCCTGTTGCATGAGAGGTGGGTTGCGTGAGAAGATCATGGATGCCGGTCGCGAGCCATTTCCACCTCTTGGTCCAGAGCTCACAGGGGATGATGATTCGGTCGGAGGAGACGGTGTATCGGGAGGGGTTTGCCACTGGGGTGGTGTATCGGACGGAGTCACGTTGGCCACTGGCATAACGTTCTTCGACAACTTTTTGCTTTCTTTAGCAGAATCATTGTGCCTCGAACCCCCCAAACTGGATATAAACGAGCGAACTAGTCAAACGCAAGGGAGAGTCAATAACGGGCTCTAGTGTACTTCCCGGCGTACCCGGAAAGGATCGACTTACCACGCGAACGACCCATGACGTCGGAACGTGATGTGCGGACAAGAACCTCAGTAGTCTCTTTGAGTATTACCCCTCACTGAGTTTGACTGTGAAACGTGTTGAAAGTAAGGAGAGAGACTGGAGTGTGGTGAGATTTAAAAGGAAACTGTCCGAGGTAGGTCGAATTGCGCTGAACGAGAGACTGTCAAATAGCGACTGCACCTGGACCGAATTTGAGAGAGGTCAATCCATAAAATCCACACAAGAGGAAGAATAAGAATGAATGAGAACGAGTGGTTGGGTCGAGAGTTTAGGAGTTTAGGGAAATCGAGCTCTGCCAAGGAAGATGACGTTACAAGCTGGGTACGTCTTCGCTAATCACCGGGATTAACGATCCTTGTTTGTTTTGTTTTGTGTTTTAAATTATTTCCAGAGAGAAAAGAGAGAAAAAGAGAAGAGGATTGGGGATAAGTTGGAATAATAGGAGGATTGAAGAGAAGAGGTAGGAAGAGGAGAGCCGGTCATTTGGGCAAGTCCCGAGAGAGAGGCGGCAAGAGACCAAACATTCCACGCTACACTAATAATATACTTATAACGAGTATTATTATAGTATTAACTATTTCGTGTGACAATTAAAAACCGAAGCCAAGCCAATTTCTACTTTTATTTCGTTTTTTCCCTCTCACTGAGTGCAACAAAGGTTTTTAATTGGCGTCTTCCCAGACCCTCTTGGATTATCGGTGGAGAGACACTGGGACTATAAGTAGACTAGTAGTATGCATGGTGGATAAATATAGCTATACGGAGTAGATGTCTTATGTTCGAACACAACGAAGTTTTAAGGTAGTATGTTATAATTCCCCTGAGTTATACTCCATACGAAGGACTCCATACTCAATATTTCCTCTTCTAATTTCCCCCTTAATTCTATAACAATCCCCCCATTGTACGGAGTAGCCAAGACTTTCTTTCCCACTGGATGTAAACTTGGGCTTGGCAAATTCTACAGTTTCATTGCCACTTCTGACTCTCACACTCTCACAGGACTCTTCCACGTTGCCTTTCTTGCCTATCGGCCCACATATCATCTGCACATCTGGTCCGCTTGAACACGCGTATACCCTTTCACTGCTGGGGAGCTTATTATACAATAAATTCTATTCTCACCTGTATATCATACAATTCAGGTACTAATCTCGTTCCCTGTTTTCTATTTACCCCGCCGGTCCCCGGATATACAAAGTAGTTCATGGGCTTTTCACACACGGGCCTTTTCACTCCTGCATTAGGGCACTCCAGCCACAATCTTTGCTCAGGTAACCTTGGAACGACGCAATTATTAAGTATGGTGCACACCTGGGCATATATTGTACAACATATGGTGGAGCACGGAGTAATCCTCGGTAACTCCGTGCAATGCCCAGGTATTATATGGCCGGTCGCAGTCTTGGCATTAGATTAAAAGATCAAAATGGATCAATGATTTTCTCACCTGCAGCATAGGATCAGCGTGGCTCCATGGAGATCTGACCTAACGCGTCATCGGTACTTTTAAAATTTTTTAAAAAATGTAGATCATCCATGTGGGATTTAGAGGCGTCATTCTTCTAAGGGGGGTTCTTTTCATTTCTTTCCCCAACTTCTCTGGTTTCCAACCTTGAGCGTGGCTGTGCAGGGGTTCCACAGTTCATACCAGAAAATAAAGTTAAAAGGTTTTCCAAGGTTCTTTTTGGTATCAACATGCCTCGTATCAATCTATCTATATAGGTAGATCAATACAAAGCTCTCTATAAAAAATCAGGAGCATCCATACACTGCTAGGTTCTTGATCAATCCGATGCAGCTTTCTAGAATCAAACCCATCTAAACAGGTCCACCTTCCTCTATCTATGGCTTAGAGCAACTCCAAGACGGGATCGAACTCGGCCTAACTCGATGATACTATCAGATGATGTCATTTTCGGAGAAGTGTAAAATATGAGCAGGTATATAGCTATCTTATACCACCAATGCAAAGTAGCCTTGGAAGCAGCGCTTGGGGTGGACTAGAACGGGTCGACCTCGGGGGTAAAGGTAGAATGATACCGCTCGGGCCGTAACGAACCCTAGGCGTAATACCCCAA
Organism: Penicillium thymicola; assembly: GCA_030142185.1. Lineage (NCBI taxonomy): Eukaryota > Fungi > Ascomycota > Eurotiomycetes > Eurotiales > Aspergillaceae > Penicillium > Penicillium thymicola. The sequence goes on from LACB01000047.1 coordinate 83,976, forward strand.
CCGGACTTCAACTGGACCTCAACACCGGGTAGGTGGTGGTTGGTGGGCCGTGCCACGATTATGTGGCTGGGGTGATTCAGGGACTATGTTTTTTACTGTGGCGATATCATAACTAATAAATAACACTTAGACTGAAAGATGGGTGCCAAGGACCACTATACTATAAGGGGTTAGGCACCTATGCCAGTAGGGATTTTGCTGTGCCAGTAGTTGTTTCCCAAGGTTTACCGTGGATCAGGTCCGACACCAAATTGAGTGTCGGAGAACTGAACCGACCCGCTCAAGTCAGAGCATGAGCATAAAAACCCCTCCAACCCCTTTCCCTTACTACTTCGCAACTCAGAAATCTCAAGCATCAAGCACAAAACACCAAACATCAAACACCAAACACCAAACATCAAACATCAAACATCAAACATCAAACATCAAACATCAAACATCAAACATCAAATATCAAATATCAAACATGCCGGATATGGAGATAGGTGGTGAGAAGACTGAAATGGAAACCAACCTGGAAAGAGATAGGAACACCAACGCTCTCCAGCGATATCGATACCTGGCTTGGCGTAAGAACGCTAGACATCCTGAAAGTTCGTACCAACTTCTTGATACAGAGGAAAGCCTCCGAGAAGTCGTTCAAGAAGAGATATCTATCAAAGAAGGAAATACTACGCCAGGCGTTAATACCGAAGAAAGACTGTATCTTGAATACGGAATACTGGCTCCTATCTCAGAGGTGGTGGTACTATCGTTCCAACCTAGAAGATATTCAATTAAGGGCCTTTAAACTTTGGCGATCATACCCGAAGTGGTATATGCATCGTATACTTATCGAGGAATGCTCGGGTCGACAAGGATGCTGCGCTCGTGGATGTGGCTGCTGTCTTAACCGTAAAATACTTCCGTCACGGAGTCTTGGTATTGGACATTGTACACTCGAATGTGTATGCTGTCGGAAAGCGAGAGGCTTTGAAGTTTCTCCTACCGGTAAGGAACAAGTGAAGGCACTATTCAAGAACGCCGTCCCGAAACGGGGCAACCGCATACATAGATACCAACAAGTTTCGATTTGGGGCCTTGTCGGCGATAGCCGGGAGGACCTATTTGATATGATTGACGCACCGCCGAGTTATAATCAGATTGAAAAGAAAGGCGTAGAGGGACTGCTTGACTTGGTCTAAGCCAAGGTCTAAGGGGGTAAACTGGAGTGGTTATTGTTATGGTGGTGTTGTGGTGGACACTTGATTGCTCAGGCCGCGATGTGAGGCTGGCCACCTAGATAAGTAGCTAGTAGCTCTCTGGAGATCTGTAGGAATCAAAGTTTCTTCTCTCTCTCTCTCTGGCAGCCAGTAGCTTCCTCTGTTTCCAAATACCCGGTCCGTTTTCAAATAAACTGACTTTCTAAACATCTCTAGACACAATATATGGCCCCCGTCCAGTCTGGGGTAAACAGCAGAAAGCAACAAAGCATCTCAGAGAATACCGCCTACAAACCTGCAAAGGAACACTGTATTGGGACCGCTGGCCCCCAGTAGAGGATCAGTACGACAGGAAAGTCCTGGCTGCAAGGCAATCTGTCATTGACAATGATCCGAAAGCTGCTCAAGCCCTCGGATTCCTACCACCTGAGAACCCTCAACAACCAACAGTCCTAGTCTCAAGCCAACCAGGTATTGAACTCGCATGCATCACTGACCTCGACCACTACGACGACCAAATCATGATCATACTGATCCGGAGCAGCCAATGGTTAGCTCTCGCCCGCGGCTTCCCAGCAGTCCATATGTTCTGCGACATCGTCCGACTCTTCACCATCTACGGCGTCGACGTGGCAAACGCCGTGCAAGTGGAGTTCTGCAAGCATTTGACTGGCTTGCCGTCATTCCCCTGGGACCATGTCGAATTGCCACCGCTGTTTCCCGATCTGGAACGCGAGATCGAGGCACATGAGCTTTGTCCTGAAGAAATCCGGAATCAGAGGGTGCGGAACAACTGGGCCGAGCAGCGGTTGATGATTTATCCCTCGCTTTGGTGTAGGGATGATAACGCTATTGCCTGGGACTACCCCCTGCAGACCCTTGTCTGGGAGGAGAAGGAGGATGGCCCGGTGCTTGCACTTAGGAGACCTCCTTTCCAGGATCATGCTAGACACATTCCCTGGGGTTTGGTTGATATGATGAAGGAAGGTTTGTGGGTTGGGGATTATGAGGATCATTGGCTGGCGCAATTCGTGGGGTTCAACAGTGAGTACTCCGATGGCAACTCTGCCAATTTCTGCGATGAATAATGGGAGACAGGAATGAGAGAAAGGCAAAGGATGAAATGAAGATACTGAGAAGAAAGAAAGACCCGGCTGAAAACAAATGGATGGAACTGGGAGACCGTATCTATTCATACACTATTACATTAAGAGCTAGAAAGAAGCTCAACTTATCTGGAATACACAGCTTTCACAGCATGTAGTATTCGGTAGCTCTGGATAACTATCTCATGCTATTTTTTCAACGATGGGCATTCGGGGGAGTAATATAAAAATAGGAATAAGCCAGTTATAATAAGACGAGGGCATATCTGTCTATAAGCCTAATATATCAGTACGGCCGCTAAAGGCTAGGGTTATGGTCAGAATCAAGTTCGAATTCATGTTGAAGCTGGTCCTTCGTGGATTGATTTTTCGGGTTAAACACAGATGAAGTTAACATGCTGTAGGAATAGGGACTTTCTTTAAAGAAGAGTCCACGGGTACGCATCAAGAACGCTAGATAATATTCATAACATCGTAGAAATGCCCTTGATCATTGTTCTATCACATGGTAAGTATTGGCAGGGCCAACCAGCGCCGTCTAATTACGGCTGGGTATCATAGAATCAATATCAGGTATTAAATATTCAAATGTTGTCAACTGTCCTCATTGGGAGATCGTCTTGCATCAAATAATCAGAATCCAACCCTGGCTGGCTAGGGAGATAAGACGAATCGTTCGACTGTGAGCCGAAAGCAACATCCGAGGAATGATCTCCTGTCGTATATGATTGGGCTTGTTGGTAGTAAGACTGACCATCCTGATCATATCCAAGACCATAGATTCCCAGCGAGTTGACTCCGGGGCTGGATTCATCGGTAAGCAGTGCGCGCTGCATAAACATGTTCTGGACCTCGTCTTCCATGCAGTGGTGTTTGGTCGTCATGTGTACCCACAGATCGTAATTGCGATGGAAACGATGTGGGCACGTCTCGGGGTAGAAGCATGCAATCTGTCGTCCTGTTTCCTCGGCATAGCCTTGACCCGTGAGAGCGGAAAGAGTTGAAACGGAATCCTGCATCGGCTTTTTGTTCGTCTTTGCTTGACGTCGTTTCCTGGCATTCGGGAGACCCATGTGTGTAACGCGGATGTGGTCTTCGAGTGTCAGCTTGTTGCCGTAGCGCTTGCCGCAACCGACGCGGTCCCATCCATCCAGCTTGGTGGATTTTGAGAGATCTGTTTCGCCGCAGACAAACCGCTTCTCGCCTTGGTGGACTGTGCGGATGTGGACGGTCAAGTTGCCTTGCTTGGTGAAGCTTTGTCCGCAACCAGGAACAGTACAGGGGAAGATCTTTCGTTCTTCGAGAGTAACGTTGCCATGGGCTATCTCGAGGTGTTGTCGTAGTCCCCGTGCTGTGGAACATACCAATGGACATTCGGGGCATGAGGGAGGGTGAACAATCTGAATGTGGTTTTGTAGACTGGCATATGTAGGGAATGAAACAGCCTGTTTTGCACTATCGTCGGCCATTTCGGATGATTGTGCTTCCATATTTTCGGCACATTCTGCGCAAGTGAATCGCTTCTCGGAGTGGACTCTGCTTTGGTGAGTCCGGAGATTACCAGCCTTGTCAAAAGCCATATCGCATTTCTCCTTCGTGATTGGGTCGATGTGATTACATGGGAATGGCTTCTGGTTCAAGTGCACAACTGTGATATGCTTCTGTAGCGTCGAGTGCTTCCGGAATGTCTCGTTGCAAGGTGGGTACTCGGTACAGCGGTACTTATCGTGTCCATCGTGCGTAGCAACGTGTCGGCGAAGCCGTGATCCGTTCACAAAGCTCTTTCCGCAACCCGGGTAGTCACAAACGTAGTCTCGAACATTTGTGTGTGCACTCTTGGTATGATGTTGAAGATGGGTAATGCGTAAGAATGTTTTATCGCAGTCCTCAACGTCACACTTGAAAATTCTTTCGTTGTTATGTGATCGGATATGCTCCTGGAGTCGAGCCGGACGATTGAAGGCCTTATCACACCCTTCGAATGGGCAAGGTAGGGTTTTGGACTCGGATGGATATCGGTCACGTCGGGAAGAGGTGGCCGAGAATGGGGTCGCCGGCGAATCGTCCATGTCTTCGCTCATTATTGGAGTTCCAGGAGCTGAGTACTCGGCATCTGAGTGAGTCTCCTCATAGATCATATCTAGGGAATCGTCAGCAATTGGATAAATTTATCGGATATTATCCAAGGACGTAAAATTACCGGAATTGTCCAGGACAGTCTGCTTCTGGCGTCGTTTGGGGGTTGTGACCCCTTCCAATGATGCCTTGCGTTTCAAGGCCATCATGAGAAGCCCTGAAAAGGACGATTGAGAAAGAGAAACTATCCCAGGGCACAAGGAAGTTCAGACATGAATGTCGAACTAATAATTTTATTTTTGCCAGAAAGGCGGTGACGGTCAACACAGAGGAAGTTTTTCCGCTCCCAGGATTTTTAGCATCAAATCCCACCTCGACCCCCCCGACTTGTCTCTCAAACCTCTGGGTCTTTCATCGCTCGCTTCGGTCTACGAATACTTCGCTCCTTTACAGGTTTAACTGTCATTATGTCTGACTACGGCCACGACGACGACGTCGAAGAGACGTAAGCTATCTCCCTTCACTAGATTGCCCGGGGAGCAGGCGCAAAGGAGCTTTGCTTCCATTTTGCCGCCGGGCAGCTTCCCAATGTGTTCGCACATACTTGTATAAGCCCATTTTCTAACAATGTGGTGTGCGCAGCTTCGACTACGAGCCCGGCGAGGATGTGTTTGATGAGGAGCCGGAGGAACAAGAGGGCCTCGAGGGCGAAGACGGGGTTGAGGGAGAAGATTACCCCACCACCAACGGCGAGAATGTCGTTGTCTCTGGCGATCCCAATGCCGGATATGCAGGAAAAGTGATGGAGCAGTCGCGCGAGAAGAAAGTATCCAATGACCAGCGCACCACCACCCCGTACTTGACCAAGTACGAGCGCGCGCGTGTCCTCGGTACCCGTGCCCTGCAGATCAGGTACGTTGCTTAGACAATTGCGCATATATTTGTGAGATTAGGTTTGCTGACATTTGCCATAGTATGAACGCCCCCGTTCTTGTCGACCTCGAGGGTGAAACCGATCCCCTGCAGATCGCCATGAAGGAATTGAACCAGAAGAAGATTCCCCTGATCATTCGCCGATACCTGCCCGATGGATGGTAAGCAATACCCTGTCAAACATGAATTGCGGACCATATCTAACAGTGTTCGGCTTTAGGTATGAGGATTGGACATGCGAGGAGCTGTTGTAGTGGTCAAAAACTGTACCGTTCCTCACGGAGGCTGTTTTCCATCTTTTGCTTTTCTTTGGGTTTCAGCATAGCGTTTGGAGTTCTGGGATTCGAAGAACCCGTCGAAAAAAAAAGAGACTTGGATGTCCTTGATGAACAATGGACATCAATGAGACTTTGTACATGAATCTAGAACGGAAAAAAAACATATCCAAAAATAATTTGACCTGTTTATCTTCTTGCATGTATACACATACTTTGACTTATAGAAGAAGCAATTATAGCGCATATAACCCACGTGAAAAATGTTGGGGTTTCAATGGCCTGAATGATTTTGATATGCATGCTATATGCTTTATGCTACATGCTTTATGCTACATGCTTTATGCTACATGCTTTATGCTTCATGCTTCATATCTTTTTCCAAGCATAATTCAACTCTTGGCTGGGATACAGATGTATTGAATTGGTAGCATATTAGCATATTAGCATATTTGGAGTACACTAGTCATATGCACACTTCCATCCTGTATTATAAGCACAAGAATAACCTTCGATATCCCACTGGTTCCTATACTAGACCCATCCTCTCGCTTGACGGATATTCAGGGTAAAAAGCAGATTCGGCTATTCGCTATTCTCAATATTGCGTCCAACTTAGCTTATGGATCTCACTAACTAGTGACTAGGCCAGTTTCGGTACCAGGGCAACCGATTTGCCGTCAATAGTCATTGAGATTTTTACAAAGAACAAGAGGGGAAGAAAGTATGCGATTTTAGTAAATTTAGGTACATATATAACATGCTCAAGTCAAAATATACTAACTCTATATCCTATTCTAGAAACCCTCCCCCTATTATTTGTGTCATCTATCTGCTTTATATCTCGAATGGCCGAATGACCGACCTCGGGAGGTCCCAGTTAAACCCCGCTAACTTGGGGGTTTATAAGCCACTGAAAAATTCATAGATGTTTTTATATTCTTTTTTTCATCTTGACTTTATATCATTACACACTCCCAACTGTGAGGGGCATTTATTTGACCGATATATGAACCAATATGGGGTCAACTAACTTGGATATAGAGCAAAAAGTCCTCGCTGATTCTTCAGCTACTCAGGAAAATGCCAACTCCAATATAACACATTCAACAGACAAAGAGCCCGAGTTAACATTCGATACTGGCCTACAAACATGGCTCCAGGTTTTGGGCTCATTCTTTCTCTTCTTCAATTCATGGTAAGAACATGTTCTTCGATATAAAGATCATATTGCTAACGACTTAAAAATAGGGGCATTATCAATACATGGGGTGCATATCAAACCTATTATGAGCGAGAGTTACTCGCCGGTACTTCGTCGTCAACCATTGCCTGGATTGGATCGCTGCAGTCTTTTCTTCTGATGATGGTTGGAGTCATTACAGGTCCCCTGTTTGACGCTGGCTATTTTCGATCCCTCATCATATTCGCTGCATTCCTGCTACCCTTCGGCTTGATGATGACTAGTCTTGCCACGAAATACTGGCAATTGATTCTTTCCCAGGGCATTTGCGTCGGACTCGCAGCAGGCTGTCTTTTCGTGCCCTCCGTCGCCATCCTGCCACAGTACTTCCGCCGTAAGAGAGGTCTGGCCAACGGCTTGGCTGCCAGTGGCAGTAGTATCGGTGGTGTGATCTACCCAATCATGTTCGATCAGTTGCAGAAGAAGGTCGGTGTTGCCTGGGCTACTCGAGCACTTGGGTTCGTCTGCTTTGGCACCATTTGCATTTCCATCAGCATTATGCGCTCGCGCTTCCAGCCAAAAGAAAAGCGCAAGCTCTTCCAGTTGTCTGCCCTAAAGGAACCGGCTTTTACTGTCTTTGCCATTGCCATGTTCATGGGTTTCTTGGGTTTCTACAACTTCCTTTTCTATGTGCAGTCATACGCAATAGAGACAGGCATTGTAGATGCCAACCTGGGATTCTACCTGCTCTCCATGTTAAACGCAGCCTCGACCTTCGGTCGTATTGCGCCCAACTTCCTCGCTGACCACGTCGGCCCTTTGAATATGCTTACTCCCGCCGTCACTATCACTGCTACCTTGGCGTTCGTCTGGATCGGTGTTCACACCGTACCCGGCATCATCATCCTTGCCGTCTTCTACGGGTTCTTCTCGGGTGGATTTGTGTCCCTACCGCCTGTGGTCATGGCGAGCATGACTCCGGACGTGCGTAACTTGGGAACACGCTTGGGCATGGTCTTTGCTATCACTTCCATAGGCCTGTTGATCGGTACCCCCATCGGTGGTGCGATCTTGTCCGATACAAACCAATTCCTCGGTGTTCAGCTTTTCACCGCTTGCTGTCTCACTACCTCTGCGGTTCTTATGACCTGTGTCAGATTTCTGCGCTCCGGTCTTAAGTTCCATGTCAAGGCTTGATTGAGTCTCGACTACTGGCTGCTGAAATGTCTCACAAAATATACCCATCACCCCACAGAGGTTTTAAGTTTCAGCCTTGTTCTGGCTGTTTCTTGGCATAAATTCGTTGGATCAACGATATCCACTATTAGCTTCATCATTTGGTCATCTTGTATGTTGCATTACCTCCCGATACCCCAATCAGGGGGACACGGTGCACTTCATAATGTATTTAGACAAAATGCAAACAATAATCATAATCATATGTCTGATTCTATACGAGGAAATATAATAAAATTCCCAGCCCTGCATAAGCCCTCCATGCCATGAGAAGCCCTTGAAGAAAATAATGCCATCTACGGCTGCTTCAATAAAAAACGAAGAATGGTTTACATCACATCCTCCGGCCCAACAGGGAAATTCTCGCCATTTTCTCGTACATGCTCGAGCTTCTTATCTCGACTGCACGGCTTGCGCATATCAAACGCATCTTCCCCATTCTCCGACATCCCCGATGGATCATCGCTATAATAATTAACCACCCGCCGGAATACAGAGTATCTGTAAATACATATGTCAGCACTCAATTCGGCATTCGCGCATCTACATCGCTTCACTTACCCCATTCCTTTGTACATGTCATATGCAACTTTATTTCCCGCGCGGACGTAGAGATCCACGAACCAGGCGTCGTTGCTGTCGGATCCTCGCTCGAGCTGCTCGGTTAGCCTGCGGGCAAATCCGAGACGGCGCCAGGCTGGGGCGACGGTCAAGACTGTAATGTGTCCGTGCCATGGTGTGTAGTGCTCGGAGTGGCGCATGGCAGGGTGTTGCTCTTCGAGCTTGCCCATAACTAAAATGAAGATGTCAGATATATTCCATGGGATTTGAGAAGAATTTGCCCGAGTTAGGGCTAGATTTGAACATACTATAACCTACGATGCCGGCATCATGGTCCTTGACGGTGCTGAACAATGAGGGCCATTTGTTCAGGTAGTTCAAGTAGAAGCCGAGATCATAATTCTCAGTAAGAGGATCGAGGTTTGTGAGATTAAGATCTAGCAAGTCCAATGGGGACATGCGCTCAATTGAACTCATCTTGATATCATTCAATGTGAGAACGATAATGTGGTGTTGTGAGAATTGTAGAAAGGATGATATTTCCTATGAACTAGCTAGTGGCAATACATAACGTTAGGGCGGTCACTGTGGGGTTGATGCTCTTGTTCTTTTTTTGCCGGGCGGTGATGAGTAGAAGTCGGCGGTGAGGGTTGAAGTTGAGTTGTTAGTTGTTGTACCCCTCCTGCATCCTGGTGATGCAGTCACTCTTTTATTGAGAAGTCGGTCCTTTTCGAATTTGATGTATATCAATTGATCCTAGATTGATCTTTGTCCCATTTCTACCGTGCTATCCTACGACATTGACTCAGATCCGGAGTTATCGGAACCGCCAATTGGGCATACTAATTAACAACTGTTCCTCTGCAGCTGGACTACAACCGTCTGTTCCTTTTCTCTGGCTATATTGCCCTAACTCAGCTCATTCAGCTCCCCAATAAAGCTTCCACCAACCCAGGAGGTCCCGTGTGATACCTCCAAACGACCCAATGCCTCTCCCTCCGTCTCCCCTGAAACTCTCACACCGCTACCCATCGGCCACTGACGACTCGCCCATATCTCCCGGAACAACTGGGAATACTCTTACACTTGAAAGCCCTCGATCACCGAGGGCACCCCGATTATCCGCACCACCGTCTCCCGTCGCGTTGCGCCATAACTCAAACGCCATGAGTGGGTCCCAGCGTGAATCCGGAGATTTCTCTGGCGCCGCTGATGCAGGCGGCGGAGGACTGGGAAACCTGGCCGATGAGCTAGCCGATGCATGGGGCGAAGAGGAAGATGGATATGGATATGCGTCAGGCCAGGAAGCCAGTCGTGCGGGGTCACAACAGATGGGTCACAGTGATGGAGAAGATATGTATATGCAATCAGCGCACAGCGTGCGCTCCCGGTCACCTTCCATCTCATCAGAAAGAGATTCGCTCCATCCGCCAAGGAACAAAAACCGTGCAAATCATTTGCGGCAGCACCGCAGGCAGGAGTCGCAATATGATGGCTCGGATTATGGGCCCGACTCCGATCTAGAAGAGGCGGATATCTCCCCCGCCTTGGAGAGCCAAATGGCTGAGATTGAGAGTCTCGTTCGGCGGGGTATAGAGAATAACGGAAGTGAGAATGACCGTGTAATTCAGCGCACGGTTGAGTCATTGAAAGATCTCGGTGGACAAAGTGGGATTGAAAACAGTGCCATGAGGTAAGTTCATGTTCACCATCTTGGAAGTATAATACAATTCCATCGGTCCCAATAGCTAATCTCTAATCGCAGACTTATCACCGCTCATTCCTCAATCACATCACATCTCACCCACCAAACACGCGCCCTCCAATCCCTCGTCCACCCACTCCTCTTCTCTCCATTCCCCCTCCTTTCCGAAGAAGCAATCGACTCGCTCATGCCCCTTATCGACGAAGGCTTATTGCCAAATCTCCCATACCCCTTCCCCGAACATCAAGACTCCCAATCAACAACCCCTCAATCCGCCGCGCAAAACCCCCTGGCCTCTCTCCAAGCCCTCATATCGCAAACAGCAGATATCACACATACCCTTCGCGGCTTAAGCGATACCCTCTACGAATCGAGACAATTGACTTCAACCGCTTCCCGTCGGTTACGCTCTGCACGCGAACTCGTCGCTGATATTCGACGGGAAGAAGAAGGTCGCGAAGAGGGATCCCGGTGGATCGAGCGTGGTGAGTGGGATCGTCGACTCAAAGATCGAGAGGCGGGCAAGGTCTGCGGTGATGTAGTCAGTGGCTTTGAAGCTGTTTGTGGTGAATGGAGGGAGAAGCTGTTTGGGACTAATGCCGAAGTGGCTGCTGCATAAGTTTGATGTTGATGTTCATGACTTGATCATTTTTTTGCGATTCTGTTTCTGTTTCCTCGGGTCAGGACATAGACTGCTGTCTTCCATTTCTTTTTTTATATATTCTTGTCAGATATCCATATTGATGTTTACTAGGCCATCTTTCATTATGTTTTCGTCCTAGTCGTTCATAGAGGTTCTTTACATACTTACTTCTAAACTTGAAATCGTGATACCATTCATTCCAGTTCGATTAGTAGGCTCATTCTTTCTTTTATATTCTAGAGCTCAACATTCATTAAAAAAGGTACCTGCGTTCGACATGCATGCTTATATGCAACCTGTACCTGTGCGGAGCCGGTGTTGTCGAAGGTTGGGATCGGCTGAACTTCACCGCTGTCAATAGATAGGAATAAAAAGTATGTCTTAAAAAACATCTACAGCACAACATTGTACCAAAAAGAAATCTAGGAAGAGATTATATCATATTCCGAGCGAGCTGAAAGACAGAACTGGGGCCCCCATTAACAAGTTACGGGGTGAACATGGGTGAATGATACACGAAATATGCAGAAGGGTCATGAGAATAGCGCCAAAAAGAAAAGAGCTTGGATACACTTTTAACTGGAAAGTCGTAGCTCGGTCGTTTACTGCTGCTGCTTCCACTTAGGGACCCACTTGCCACCGGCGGGCTTGGATTCCGAAGCGGGAGCAGGAGACTGAGAGGAAGATTCGCGGGGTTGACGGGGCGCCCAGCGCTCGGTGGGAGCCTCACGGGGCAGAGCGTCGCGAGGTTCGCGGGGCTCGCGGG
>LACB01000470.1:0-21593 GCA_030142185.1 Penicillium thymicola
ACCTCCGAAGAACCAACTTTCCCCTGAGTCTCGACTCTTCGACAGCCCACTTTTCTTTTTTGAGGCCAGTGATCTGCTCGATGGTAGGGCTGACTCGGATTACCATTGATCCCTGGCCTGGCCGTGTCCAGTGGCCGCGTGCAAAGAGGCTGAGTTAAGTTCTGCGCCTCGGTGCCACAACAACCGCACTAACAGTACGGAGTAGTTTTTTGCTTCTTAAAAATAGACACTAAAGAATACTTCAGATGCGACACTTCACTAATGTCGATACCTAAACGATAATAACTGACTTTGAGTTGAACTATTTCCTTTTGAAGTTTCTGCAAGAACGCTCTTGTACGGAACCCTTATCAAACTGTCCCGAGTCTCGAACAGTGGATCTATGTTGTAGGCCATTGGCGCGATCTCCATCCACGTTCCGGCAATTACTTACTCCTTGGTCAAGGACGATATTTCCCCGATGGTAGCTACATACGATCAATACTTGTGACATGGGTCGGTATGAAAATCGAGCCTCTGATATATTTGCCCCCGAGCATTACTTACGTGTGCTATCTACGCCTCAATTTATCCTAATACAATCGCATAACTAGGTCTAGACTAAACTAAATCCCTTCCCTCTCCCATTTCCTGGTTGTCCGACGCCTCCTACTATCAAGACCCGCCATGCCCTGATCTCCAGGCTCTTCTAGCCTTAAGAACCTCCAAACCCTGGCAACGAGTCTGTTTTCTGGATGTCTGACGACTCGGCCCAAGCCCGCTCAAATTTTAAATAAACGTGGACGTGTTCGAGACTCTTCAACGCTCCGGCGGAAACGTAGAAATTAGGATCTAGGTTGCACCTTATAGTAGACAATAAGTAGGATTTTGATTGTGCCGGAACTCCGGTAACTGACTAGAGATCTCGATTGGTCGGTCTGAACTTAGCATGTTTGGGCATTCAAGGACTGATCTGGTTTTCTCCGGTCTTCTATCTTGAATCTGGAGCAGAATGGAGCACATCCACGTGTCGCTAGAGAATTTTACTCTTTATGTCGCTGGCATTTGGGCGAAATAACGTTGATAACATAGTCTTCGTCTTCTAGAACCAGGCCTCGAGTGTCTAGGTGCCGACATCATCCAAGGCGCCTGAGGGATCAACAGAATATAGACGATATCATATTATTTGTCGAGACTCTAAATGCCGAAGCTGTTTGCCAAATGTAGGATTGTACTGCGTCCTTACTCGAATTTAACTTGGAAAATAATCACTAGTTATGTATTGTCGTATACTAGCTATCAACCTCCCTTTTAATTTGTTTTGCATGGAATTCCACTTCTTTCTTATTGATTTCTCGTGGTGCAGAGAGACACTGTTCTCTCGATATATACATTTAGTTTGGGTGAATTAACCACAACGCACAGAATCCAAGAACTATAAGTCACAATGAGACTATGGATATCTCTTACACACGTAGAGGTACGACCTTTCATAATTTACTGAATAATCTACTTAGTTATGTATGTTGTAGCAAAATACGAGCGCAATGATGCAAATGATGCAAATAGCGACTCCGCCAAGGAATGTGAGTCAACACCTCAGGCACCAATCCATTCCTCTTTCGGACCCCGACCCCAGAATATTCGCCAAACAGCATCCAATTTGTTCATATTTGTTCAGATTTGTCCACCTTTGATTTGATGACTCGAGAAATAAGAAGTCTAATGCGATCATAGTGGCGCATTTTGATTCTGCAAAGGGGCCTGAGTGCCGTGGCTGCCCTTACTAGTTATTCTATATGAACCCGCTCGAACCGACTTCGGTTACTATTGTACTTCAAATACATAACTATCTAACACTTGGATCTTGGTGAAAAGCACACAAAGACCAAGAACTCTAGCTCATCTGCTGAAGCCATGACATCCGCCCCGACAATTCTGGCAACGTGTAAGCAGACACGGTTTCATCTGCTTGATGATAACCCGTCGCAGGAGGTATGGGTAGCCACAACAATGACCTAGATAATCACTGACGCTCAAATTGTTATATTGTCAGATTGATGTAGATGGACTCAACATTATAGTCACATCATCTGCACCTGAATCTACCGAAGACGTATCAAAATCAAAGACCAAAGGCAAATCAAAGGCCAAGGCCGCAGGGAGGGAGCTTATCTCAGACGCGCACCTACGACTCAAGGCAGGTGTTCACTATGGGTTGCTAGGTCGCAACGGAACTGGGAAGTCGAGTGAGACAGACCCCCGCAAGTATCATTTACAAAGCTCGGTATATTAATGTTACCAGCGCTCCTCCGGGCAATGGCAGAGAAACTCATTCCTGGCATCCCGCATGCGACTCGCATGGCAATTTTGCAGCAGACGGACGAACAGGATGACGAAACTTTTGACAAAGATCCTAATCAGGACAAAACTGTTTTGGAAGCTGTTCTGAGCAGCGACGAAACTAGGAACGAGGCTGTTCGGATGGCGGAGTGTTCGCATACCTATTCAATCGGAATTGTACTTGACTGACCTTCCAAGTTCTATCAAAGAGTTTTGAAACTGAAGATCCGATGCAACCCGTGCGGGCGATTCGCAAAATCCGACACCAGAAAGCAGAAAAGCATCTCTTCCTGGCGCACAAAAATGCAAGCCTGAAAAGTGGTGCTCGGGGTCTACAAGCACGGAAGGAATTGAAGGCTGCCGAGGGGAAGCTTGAAACTACATCGGAGATGTCAGTTGAATTCATTCGAGCTAGCGGCTGTATCTAACTTCTACTAGGTTGGCCCAGGATGTAGACGCCATCGATGCGGAGACAGTCCAGTCGGATACCCAAGCTGCTGTCGAGACACTACAAAATTTACAGTCTCAACTCGAAGATGTAAGTCTTTGTACGATGGCAGTTCATCTACCCCATTAACGTGAAACAAGATGAAACTTGCCGATATGGAGCAACAAGCTCGTCGTATTCTCCTCGGTCTTGGCTTCAAAGAAGACGGATTCGAGAAGAGAGTCTCTACGCTCTCAGGTGGTTGGCGTATGCGATGTATGCTAGCCAGCGTTCTGGTTCAAGATCCCGATATCATGATCCTCGACGAGCCGACCAATTTCCTGGATCTTCTTGGAGTAGTGTGGCTGGAGAACTACCTGAAACAGCTCCGCGACACATCAGAGACAACCATTGTCTTAGTCTCACACGACAGGGATTTCATCAACGCTGTCTGCGAGGAGATTGTCATCCTCCGAGACCAGAAACTGACGTATTTCAGAGGGAATCTGTCTGCATACGAGCAAGATTTCGAGGAACAGAAGCTCTACCTAGGGCGCATGAAGGAGGCCCAGGAGCGGCAGGTTGCGCATATGGAAGCTAGTATCCGGGAGAACATGAAAATTGGGAAGAAAACCAATGACGAAAATAAGCTGCGGCAAGCTAAGTCGCGGCAGAAGAAGGTCGATGATCGCATGGGTCTTCAAGTCAGCGCGAACGGGGGGCGTTTCAAGTTGAACCGTGATCTAGTCGGATGGCATCCCCACAATCGAGCTGAGATTGACGTCCCGACAGACGAAAAGGGCGCGACTATGAGTTTGCCCGATCCGACGGAGTTGCGGTTCCCCGGACCGTTGGTATCGCTTGAGGGCATTGTTTTCCAGTACAAGAAGACCGATCGCGTCATCCTAGACGACGTGAACTTGGTCGTTCACTTAGGCGATCGTGTCGGGATCATGGGTCTCAATGGTTCGGGGAAGACGACTCTTCTCCGTGTTCTGACTGGACAGGTATCTCCTTCTAAGGGCAAGGTTTCGACTCACTCCCGGTTGAAGGTGGGCTACTACAGCCAACACTCCGTGGAAGAGCTGCAAGAGCGCGGCCGAGGCGAGCCTAGTTTAACTGCACTGGGATTACTGACGATTGAAACCGAAGGATCCCTGAATGAGGGCGCTATCAGAGGTCTACTTTCTTCGATGGGGCTAGCAGGTCGTATTGCATCTGACGTTCCTGTTGCTAAACTATCAGGTGGACAACTGGTATGTGAAATGTGAAAGATCAACGGAACATCCAAGACAAGCTAATAACATTGTCGGAACCAGGTCCGCCTTGCATTGGCTCGAATTGTCTGGAGTGCACCACAGCTTCTCATTCTTGACGAAATCACCACTCATTTGGATTTCCACACTGTCACGGCATTAGCTACGGCTCTCTCCTCGTTTAATGGCGCCGTGCTTCTGATTTCACACGATCGTTTCCTTGTTCGTTCTGTAATCGGGGGCAAGCGAGACACGGAACACAAACTGGATGAAGATTTTGAAGGACTGGAGGAGGAAGAGACCGAAGAAACGCCAAGACGTCGGTCGGTCTACGTGATTAAACAAGGCAAGATGAACGAACAGAAAAATGGGGTGGAGCAGTTCGAAAAGAGCCTGGTGAAACGGGTGCAGAAGTTGTTAGCGACCTCGGTAGTATAGATTAGTTGATGTAGTTGACTCCATGACCAATTGAAATGATGCCCAGGCGAAGATATCATGACTCAGCACGGAGCCCGCCGAGAGACAAGTGCGATAAGAGACCTTTCCCCTCATTCCTCCGCGGAGTACCTCTGGCAACCTCTGGCAATATATATTTTGCCTCCAACATGCAACATTTTACCCCTTGAAACTATTTTCTCATGGCTGGCTTGTACAAACGGTTCTGGTCTTGTCCTAGGACTGCCCGCCAGTGGACCGTACACATTCGACCCCAGAGCACGCGCGCCGCATCAAGACCTAACGCCACCGTCGCCGTTCCTGATCTACCTCCTCCACATCCCTCGGCTAAACCCTCTAAACTCTCAACACTCAAGTCCGCAAAGCCCTTCTCCGAATTCCTTACCGATACTTTCAATCGCCAACATGACTACCTCCGAATTAGCGTCACGGAACGCTGCAATCTTCGGTGTCTGTACTGCATGCCCGAGGAAGGCATAGACCTCTCGCCCTCTGCGAAACTGCTTACGTCCCCGGAAATTCTATACCTGTCCTCATTATTCGTCTCCCAAGGAGTGACCAAAATCCGATTGACGGGTGGCGAACCGACCGTCCGCAAAGACATCGTGCCGTTGATGCAGGATATTGGCAAGCTGCGAACAAATGGGCTTCGGGAACTGTGTCTGACAACCAATGGAATATCATTACATCGAAAATTGGACTCGATGGTAGAGGCTGGGCTGACGGGAGTCAATCTCAGTCTCGACACGCTAGATCCGTTCCAGTTCCAGATCATGACAAGACGCAAAGGATTCGACGCTGTGATGAAGAGCATCGACCGCATTCTGGAAATGAATAAAGTCGGTGCAGGGATCAAGCTGAAGATCAATTGCGTTATTATGAGGGGAATGAACGACCGAGAGATCCTCCCGTTCGTGGAACTGGGCCGCGAGAAACCGGTTGAAGTGCGCTTCATCGAGTACATGCCTTTCGGCGGGAACAAATGGAGCCAGGGAAAGATGTTCTCATATCAGGAGATGCTGGATGTCATCCGAGAGAAGTATCCCACATTTGAAAAAGTGGCCGATCACAAGAATGACACGAGTAAGACATACCGTGTTCCTGGCTTCGAAGGCCGCGTGGGATTTATCACGAGCATGACGCACAACTTCTGTGGTACATGTAACCGGTTACGCATTACTAGTGACGGAAATCTCAAAGTCTGCCTGTTCGGTAACTCTGAGGTCTCCCTGCGGGATATCATTCGAAAGGAGAATGGTGGGAGCCCAATTGACGTGGAAGCAATGAACAACCTGCAGCTGTTGGAAACAGTAAAAAGCGCAGCGCGCCTTAGTGACGAAGGCGGCTTGGTGAATGAGCGAGAACGTGAGATTCTTGATATCATCGGCATGGCAGTGAAACGAAAGAAGGCGAAACACGCCGGCATGGCGCAACTAAAGGACATGAAGAACCGCCCTATGATATTGATTGGTGGGTAGCCATGTTCTTTTTCTTGGTCCTTTTTCTTTTTTATGATTGGAAACGCTTTACGACCTGTAGATCATCTCAGATGAACATATCTTTTGGATTTCATGAAATTGATATATATGGACATTGTTTATTGAATCATTGTGCTGATAGATGAACTAGATAATAAACCGAAACCATGGGGATCAGGGTCTCACCCTTGGTCAACCATACCAGTACATATGCTTTCGCATCTCTCTACAGTTTCCCAAACTCGTCTCTACCACTCCGGGCGATCTAAAATAGAGACCAAAGACTGTATTCCTCGCCCATCCCCCTCTCTACCCACAACCTCAGACGCCGACCTCCCTCACCTCACACCATCCAAGACCGTCCATATGACCCAGATCACCAAAAAGCCCGAAACAAAACGCGTCGCCACAGCCGCCTGCACCGTCTCCTTCTCGAACTCCCGACCCTGGGAAATCCTCCGCGAAGGCCAAACCACACATAAAGGCGACGTCTTCAGCGTTGCCCGGATCGCGGGTATCATGGCTGCCAAAAGAACGCCTGATATTGTGCCTCTTTGTCATCCCGGCATCGGTATTACCGGGGTCGAGGTTAGCGTGGAACTAGCTGAACCTGGACCGAACAGGGATCATGGTGCTATGCATGTCATGGCGTCGGTCAGCTGTTTTGGTCGTACAGGGGTGGAAATGGAAGCTATGACAGCTACTATGGGTGCGGCTTTGACGGTTTATGACATGCTTAAGGCTGTTGATAAGGGGATGGTTATTGATTCTGTTCGATTGTTGGAGAAACAGGGTGGGAAAAGTGGGCATTGGGTGCGGGAATGAGTATATATACGTAGTTGACATAGAGTAGACATTCGACTGCTATATCTGTATCTGGTCATATTATTGTAAAAAGGGAAAAAGGATGGAAAGTAGCCAGGGTTGGTGATCTCATCATTTAGGGTCAGCTGATATAAGACCTCAATTAGAAACAAACCCCAAGACTATCACCATCTCCAAGGGCCATCAGTTTGAATTGATATTTCACCTTTTTTAAGATTATCGGCAGAGGGTTCCGACTATTCTCGTCAATCTATTGGCTCGTGTGGTTTTATTAGTAAATAAAACACTTCGGTTCGTGACATAAAAGATGTCTGTCAGTTGGCTGCCACTTCCTACCACTATAATCCAACCCATTGAAAATACTTCTATTCCTCACTTATTTCAAACTATTTGGTCGCTTTGCATCATCCATTCCGGTGGACTAAATTAGTGCAAGCAATCAGTATGGTAACCGGCGATTTCGACACGACCCGTGTCTTCCAAGGCACTCCGTATGTCAACGGCAAGGCTTCAGGGAAGCTTATCACCAGCGAGTTGGAGCTGAGCTTTTGGGGTGGCGTCAACCCTCAGACGAGCGAGGTTATCGATCAACACCACCCATTGAGCGGACAGCATCTTCAAGAAGCCATCCTCGCGATCCCCGGCGGACGTGGCTCATGCACAGGTAGTACAGTCATCCTGGAGCTTCTACTAAATGGCAGAGCACCTGCCGCGCTAATATTCGAGCGGAGGGAAGACATTCTCACCCTGGGTGTGATTGTTGTGGAAGAGATCTTTGGAATGGCCATTCCAGTCGTGACGCTTGATCCGATTGACTTTCGAGACCTTATCAAGCTCAACGGGCGTGATTTTTATGTTCTCAATGGCCAGGTATCCACAAACAAGCTTCTGGATACAACGGCCAAGGGCTCACCAGTGGCTGGTGTAACTGAGCCCGGAATTTCGACCGAGGGAATCAAGCTCACGGACCTGGACACCGCGGTTCTCAATAACGTGTACGGGGATGCCGCCCGTGCAGCAATGCGGATCACTTTGAGACATGCGGAAGTCCTGGGTGTCACCGAGTTGATGGATGTCACGCAAGTTCACATCGATGGCTGCGGGTACACGGGTCCAGGTTCTCTCGCCTTCGCGGAGAATCTTCGGGATCGTGGTGGAAAGGTTCGAGTCCCGACATCGATGAACTCCATCTCAGTTGACAAAACCCTTCGACGCGTTCAAGGTATCAGTGAAGACTTCAACAATGCGGCTGTACGACTGGCTGACGCATACACCGACATGGGGGCTCAACCAACATTTACATGTGCACCTTATCAACTTGACAGTGCACCAAAGTATGGAGATCAAATAGCCTGGGCCGAGTCAAATGCAGTTGTCTACGCCAATAGTGTACTCGGTGCAAGAACCATGAAATATCCTGACTTCCTGGACATCGCAATTGCTTTAACTGGCCGCGCTCCGAAGGGGGGCCCGCACGTTCAAATCAACAGACTGGCCTCGGTGATTGTGGAGATTCCTAAAATTTCACTGGAGGAAGTTGATGATTCCTTTTACCCTCTGCTAGGATACCAAGTCGGAACATTGTCCACGAGCGAAATTCCCGTCGTGGTCGGAGTCGAGTCATTCGCCCCGACTCAAGATGACCTTAAGGCCTTCGGGGCAGCATTTGCGACTGTTTCTAGTGCTCCAATGTTTCATATGGTCGGGGTGACCCCCGAGGCACCCAGTCTCGAGGCTGCCATAGTGAAGGGGTCAACTGTGCGTTCCATACGTGTACAACATGGTGATTTGATCAGATGCTGGGACTCTCTAAACAGTGCACCAAGAGGCCAACCAGTCGACTTGGTATCTCTGGGTAACCCGCACTTCTCATTGTCTGAAATCGAGACCCTCGCGGAGCTCTGTAGGGGCCGCACCAAAGACAGCCGTGTTGCGGTGATGATAACATGTGGGCGAGCGACATACGCCTCGGCTTGTCGAGCTGGTCTGGTAACTGAATTGGATACATTTGGAGTTCAATTTATCACGGACACCTGTTGGTGTATGATCACTGAACCGACCATTCCCCAAACTACGAATGCTATTATGACAAATTCGGGGAAATATGCACACTACGGCCCTGGCCTCACTGGGAAGAGCTTTTATTTTGGAGGTCTTGTCAGATGTGTTGAGGCAGCGTGTGGAGGTAACTATGCTGAAAGTAGACCACGTTGGATGAAATCTGGACCTTGCGAGGGTGCTGGGCATGAAATGATGTCCGCCGATTTCAACCTAGCGCCATGATTTTCGTTGTGTTTCGATTGAGTGCCTTGGAGGGCAATTGTGGAATCTTTGAATGCTTTAATTGTATAATCGTTGCATTTGCAATTTGAAATGCCTATTGAAGTTATATTGTTGATAGTGGCTATTATATCTCCGGATCAGGGTGTACTTGAAGCCTAGGGTCTATAGACACCCTTTACCCGGATCTTGGGACCATTATACGGCTAAAGGGACTGATATTTGCATTTTCTGCGTGACACTTTATTGTATATATAGTATATAACTATATATAGTAAGGGGTATTCTCTTCTCCCTCTGCAAGATCAGCCCTATATAGACTACTTCACCTACTTCACCTTTCATTTCTTTTTTCCCCCTTTGACCGATGGTCTTTTATATATTGATATATTTATTTATATATTATAATATAGATATACCTAGCCATCATTTCCCCCTACTTTGTACACTCCTGTATGGCCTAAGAAATTTCTGAGCCCACATAACTCGAATTGGCCTAGTTTTTCGACCGTTGAGGTTTTCTTCTTTTCCTCTTTTCTTCCTTTTGATATTGAAATTCTTAAAATTTCTCCATTTTGAGGTTAATAGGATTCGAGATATCTCGAGTTGTGTGGATTTTTGTTGAAAAATCCTACGAAAAAAAAAATTGTTACATCGACAACGCCTCAACGGCAAATAATTCAACACACAGCAAGGACTGCGGGTTTATCAAGTCCCTGGCGAAGTTTGTCGCCAAATCAAAAATGCATGCATTGCCGACCTGTAGGTGCCCCTGATCTACTTGACCATCGAATTTTCCTAACCACTTTATCATACAGTCCGCAAGTGGTGGAGGCATATCGGGAACGCCATAATGGCAGTCCTCCCACCTTTGAATTTTTTGACCCTACACTATTTCTATTTCACTGCTACATGCATGATCGCCAGTATCATTTTCTACTTGACATCAACCACATGGCAGAGCGTTGCCTATGTGGACTCCATTTTCATGTGTGTCAGTGCCATGACTGGTGCTGGATTGAATACGGTACGAAAACTGATTCTCATGGCGATATCGTACTGAACCTAACAACCCAATGATCAGATGGATCTGTCAACTCTGAACACCTTCCAGCAAGCAATTTTGTTCACCTTGCTTATCCTGGGCCATGCCATTCTCATTTCCCTCACCGTACTTGTAGTACGTAAGAGGGCCTTTGAGGTAAAGTTCAAAGGTGTCTCTGAGGAGCGAGAAAGGGAACGATCTACTCGTAACCCCTCGCAAGTTGAACTGCAGGTCCAGGAACCCGCTCAGGGAAGCACCGGGACTGTCATCCCCGACGAGAACGCCGAAGGACATGGCTGTAAACCACGCCCAAAGACATCCGTGCTGGTCCAAGTGAACCCGGGAGAGTCATCATCCCGTGAAGAACAGCTGTGGGTGGATGATGATCAAAAAACCATCGGCGGAACTCCCCGTCATCATCACCACCGAGCCTTTCCCATGGCTGGTATCGGGGCGAGACCGGATCTGAATAACCATCCCCGCGATGCAGTGCCCAATGTACCCTTGGTCGTAAAGGATTCGATGTCTGGCTTCAAGGGAATGCTCCGCGGCACACAGAAGTACATGGCCTCCAAGGGTCTTGTGTCCCGCAACTCTCAGTTCCACGATCTCACTCCAGCTGAGCGTGACGAACTAGGTGGTGTGGAGTACAAGGCCGTCTCGTGTCTGTCTGTGGTTGTGTTCCTTTACTTCATCTTATTTATTATCTTCGGCATGATCGGTGTTGGTGGTTGGTTGGAAGTCAATGATCCCGCCGTGACACACACGAACGGCCTCTCGCCTTTCTGGACGGGTGCTTTCTTTGCTGTTTCTGCTTTCGTGAACAGTGGCATGTCACTATTGGACACTAATATGACTGCTTTGCAGTTGAAGTAGGTGGCCTTGACCCCTCATGTTTCATTACTGACCATCTCTAGGGCTTACCCACTTCTCACAATGGGTTTGCTGATTCTCGCGGGAAACACCCTCTTCCCTTGTTTCTTGCGGTTCATTATATGGGCTATGAGGATCATGCTTCCGGATCGACCGGCATGGCAATCGTGGCGTATTACCCTTGATTTCATCTTGGAGCATCCTCGACGGGTACGTCAAGTTGCATTACTCTAATAGCTTGCGGAGATAGACACTTATCATGAACCCAGGTCTATACGAATCTCTTCCCCGCTCGCCATACGTGGTATCTACTCGGCACGATCATCATTCTGAACGGTATCGACTGGGCGGCATTTGAGCTGCTGTCTATTGGAAACAAGGACATCGAGAGTCTTCCTACCGAGTACCGTGTGTTGGATGGACTCTTCCAAGCCCTAGGTTTGTCAATCAATATCACCGACACCGTCATATCTGAACCAAGCTAACAAATTACCTCGAATAAAGCGGTGCGCGCAGGTGGATTCTACGTTGTAACCATTGCCGATCTTCACCAGGGTCTCTTGGTTCTCTATGGTAAGTGCTTTCAAAGTCTTCGCCGCACTGGAAGATAATCATGCTAACACACCCTCTAGTACTCATGATGGTAAGACATATTAGTCTCCTATCCTATACACTAAACCCCGGACCTAAAACTAACAAACTCACCCAGTACGTCTCCGCGTACCCAGTAACGCTGACAATGCGGTAAGTAACCTAACCCATGAACACCCACGCCAAATCAACCCCCAATCTAACACCCACACAGCAACACAAACGTCTACGAAGAACGCTCGCTAGGAATCTACGCGCACGACGAATCCCCAGACTCTCCAGCAAACACAAGCCGCAGCAACGTAGTAATGGATCTAATCCGCCACCACCTCGGCCGCCAAGGCCTATCCGAGACTTCACGCGGCTACTTCGTGCACCAACAGCTCCGCTCCCAGCTCAGCCATGACCTGTGGTGGATCGCGCTGGCCGTGTTCTTCATCGCCATCCGCGAGTCGGACCACTATGAATCCCAGCCGGTGGCTTTCTCCACCTTCAATATCATCTTCGAGGTCGTCTCTGCTTACGGATGTGTGGGTGTTAGTCTTGGCTTCCCGGGGAAGAATTACTCGTTCTGTGGTGCCTGGCATACTACTAGCAAGTTGATTCTTGCCGCTGTGGCGTTGCGTGGTAGACATCGTGGTTTGCCCGTAGCGATTGATAAGGCTATTATGTTGCCCAGTGAGTCTTTGGCATGGGCTGAGGAGGAGGATGCTGCTATGCGGAGGGATAGGTCTAACGCTTGGGCTCAGGAGCATGGGCCTGTTGGGTCTGTTTAGATGGTGCATCCTTTTTTGAGATACTTCCCCCTTTTTTGTGCTAGTTGATTTATTGGACCGCTTTACAGAGCGTAGATTTATGAGACCTATGATGATATGAAGCTTGTTAAGATAAATGATTTCTTTTGTAGGACTGAGTTAGCTACCCATGGTGTATCCTGGTAAACAAAGTAGACATATGCAACAACTGTCGGAAGTAGATGGACATGGACGTGAACAAGGAGATATACAAATTAAAAAACAAAACTGGACGATCTACTCGTCCTCCATCTCCAGCTCGTCTTCATCTTCACTCTCGATCTCGGCTTCCTCCTCGCTCTCCAATTCCTCCTCATCCTCATCCTCATCCTCGCTGCCATCATCACTGCCAGCAACACCGCCCATATCCTCATCCTCTCCACCGTTCTTCTTCGCCTCCTCTCTCCGCTTCTCTTCCTCAACACGACCTTCTTCGAGGACAGCAGCACGCTCCGCACGCAGCTTGCGCTGCGTCTTAACGAACGCACCAACAGGAGTAGACTCCCAGTCAACATCCTTAAGGAAAGAGTCGACACTAGAGCGGTTGCGGGGAGCGTACGAAACGTTCAGGCGACGCTCCTCGATCCAACGGGCATTGGTCTCGACTTTCTGCACGAGCAACAGGATCATCTGGTTGATCTTGGCGTTCTTGTTTCCACCGCTGCGGGCAGAGACCTGCTTCAGCCAGCGCTTGAGGGAGACAATGACGGGCACTGACAGTTCCGGGAACGCAATGTGCTTGGACCACAGGACAAAGAACTCGGAAAGGAGCTCGGCGACCTGCTCACCGATGCCGTCCTGGTAAGTGCGCGAGCGCAGGTAGGATTTGGGCGCGCGGATCGCTGTGTTGAAGTCCAGGGGCTTGAGCGTGCTGGACTTGGGGTGCTTGCGCATCTCCGCTGAGGTCAGGACCTCGAGAAGTGAAGCGGAGAGCGGGATATAGGTGCCTGTGGCGCGGGAGATGCGGAGCAGGGAGCGCGTCAATTGGAAGCGCAGAGGGAAGTACGTGGCGGTTGGGATGAGGCGCATGGCGCCCAGGGTGATTTGCACGACGGGGTAGATGAGGGGACGCAGAGCGGATTGCTTGCCGACTTGAGCTTCGACAAGGCCATCGCAGTGCTGTGAAAGCACTCGGGACCAGAAGTCCAGCGAGTGCACGTATTGCCAGTTGTAGATGGTCTTGTAGGACTCCTTGGAGGTGTTGGTAATGCTCTTGCGCAGATGCATGGCCAGCTGACGGATGAAGGAGAATCCTGCTGTGTATGAGACGTTCTGGTCAATACCCCAGATTTCGGCTGCGGAGTTCTTCATCAAGTTCACACCGGCTAGCGTGTGCACCGTTGTGTTGCGGCTACCCTTGACAACACCCTCGTAGGTGGCCTTGAGCACACTCTCCCTGATACCTGCATCTCCCAGAACCATAAGGCGGCGCAGAATCAAGAAACCTGTGATACGGGTGGCGTCGGCCGTGGACACATCAGCCCAAATTCCGACGACAATCTTCACGAGTGTCTTCAGCACCTTGCGGAACTGAAGAAGGTAAGGCAGCATGGGCTCAATTGACGCGAGGGTCAACTTGAGTGTCGATGCATCGGACAAGTTGATCAGAAGCTGGTGAACTGAAGCAGTGTGCGATTTGATCAGGGGTGTGAGAGTCTTGAACTTCTTGGAATCCAATGACACCCTGATCTTGCCAGAAGCGCTCTCCTTGACGGGGAGATGGTGGGCCAGAACCTTGGGGATGGTGTTGAGGGCCGTGACGAGAACCTGGTGGTACACGTTCTTGTCGGAAATGGTGTATTTTTGCTCGGGGGCATCGGGGTCATTGACATAGGCGGCCGCACGGAAAGCGAGAACAGCCTGGCGCATGGCTCGGATCGAGTTTTGCTCCTCCATCAACTTCTGCCACTTCTTGACCATCTCAATGGTCAAGGTCTCATCCTCGGGCTCCTCCTCTTCCTTCTTGGACTTCCTCTTCTTCTTCTTGGCGGGTTCCTCATCTTCGGGTTCATCACTTTCGCTCAGAGCGTCGACCTCCGAAAGATCGCCTTGATCACCGAAATCGAGCAGTTCAGAGTCGTTCTCCTTCAGATATTTATAGAACTCGGGGTCCTTGTCCTTCAATGACTCCAGCTGGTCCTTGTGCTCGTCGTAAGCATCGACACTGTCCTCATCACTCTCGCCCTCAGAAGCCTCAGCGTCCGCCTGTGCCTTATCTTCTGAGCGCTTGCGCTTGCCGATCTTGGGGGTGGTATCCTTCTTGCTGGCCTTCTTTCCCTTCTCTTCGGGAATATCAAAGCCGCCAGCGAAGAAGTCGTCAACGTTCATTTCGGAAAAGGCATTTTCTTTCTTCGCTTGCTCCGGGTTCTCTGCTGCGGCGGCTTCGGCTTCGGCGCGGCGAACAGCACTTTTTTCCTTGCGCTTGTCGTTCAGTTGGTGTCTCTGCTTGATTTTGGCATTGGCCTTGCGTCGCTCAAGGACATCCGGCAGACGGTTCTGCACGAACTTCTTGGTCGATTTTTTGCCTCCAACCATTTTGAGATATTAATGCAGAAAAGAGTCTGCAAATGTAGCTTGGTCGGGAAATGGCTGGTCAAAAAAAAATTTGGGGAGAAAATCGGCGGGTCCGCCTTTCAGACCGCCTTTGGCATTGGGCGATAACGTCCAGACAATCTACAAGAAGACAACAGACAACCTTCGATTACAATTGACGACTAACGACTTCACGATTATTGTACATATCGAGAATTTGCCGAAAATGTACTCTCAACGCCCACTTTCTTATGCGCCGACCCCCTACAGCTACACACCTAATCCGGCCCGGTCGGCCACAATCAATCTCGATGAAGTATGGATCCTTGTCTCCGCATTCATAGTCATACTGACTAATGTCACTTGTCTTAGGAAGTCAAACTAGCATCCAGCTCAGCTGAACGTGACTTATACGAATCACTAGCCGAAATCTACAGCATCATCGTCACCCTCGATGGACTCGAGAAAGCATACATCAAAGATGTGGTCACCGAGGCAGAATATACCGAGACATGCATACGGCTATTGAAGCAATACAAGTCCAGTCTTGGAGACGAAACTGTATCGCGAGAGTTCGTGGATCTAGAAACTTTCAAACGGACGTGGGGTGTGAGTGTTCATCTCCGTTTTACCCCGCAAAACTCCAAGGCATCTCTAACGCCAGGTGGACAATATAGTTGGAATGCCCACGAGCCACAGAGCGATTGCGCATCGGTCTCCCGGCCACAGTCGAGCAAGCTCCTCACGGCGCACCAACATCTAGTATGGGCGCAGCGGCGACGGGACCGGCTGGTGGTGCCTCGGGTAGTCTTATTCTGGCTGCAACTGAGAACTTCATCACCTTCCTCGATGCATTGAAACTCAACATGGTATCCAAGGATGCACTGCATCCACTTTTATCGGAGGTGATTCAGTCTGTGAACAAGGTAACAGATACTGATTTTGAAGACCGCGGCAAGATCATTCAGTGGTTGATCGCATTGAATCAAATGCGAGCTACTGAGGAATTGAGCGAAGACCAAGCGCGTGAGCTTGCATTTGATATCGAACAAGCTTATCAGGGCTTCAAAGCGACGTTGAACTGATTTGGGGGATCATTTACTTGGCGCACCGGGCGTTTCGTATGGACAGTAGAGATACCATTGGATTTTTTTTCATGTATTAACATGATCATTAGTGATTGCTAGCTTAATATACCCACTCTGGCTTGTTTTTCGATTGAGTCTTCTTGTATAGGTATAGCGATTAGGCTCGTTCTTCTTCGATATCGTGAGTAGTTACTCCTCTGTTGACATCTTGATGCCTGATAATCTAGGCGACGGTCAATCCGCGGAACGGCAGCGCCAGCCTTTCCTCTTTGGGAATATTTTCTTCTTTTTTTCTCCGCCACATTTCGCGATTCTCCGGGCTGTGAGGCCAACACGTTGCTTTACATTCCTCTCCAGAAATACCTAGAGAATATACAGTTACCATCATGATCAGCGCTACAGATGAGCCTCTACATGGTTAGTTCACAGTCTACCCCTCTAGTCCATTCGGTCCACAAAAGATAATGGAACTGATAAGCGCAGTGCTTGACCTCCCGCAACTCTACCAGAAGCCCTCGGGAACTGATCTCGTGAAAGCTTTAGCTCTGTTGAGCTTACAGCCTCGCACGTTTGGCACGACCGCTGATGTCGTCAAAGGCCTCACAGTCCAGCCTGCCGGAGTGACTCGGTATCTCACATCTATCATCGCCAGTCCGCTAGCATGGCTCGATACCGAGGAACTCCGGGAGGCAATATGGGATGCGGCCGCTGCACGACTAAGTGAGCGGTCTGGTCGATCCGGTAAGTAGACCACCATCTATCCAGCTGTGTTTGGTGATCCCGCTGACCGTGACTCATCTGCCACCAGCTATGTCGGCGATGTCTCGAATCTTCAACGTGCCCAGCGGCTCCGGCGAAGAATACACACTAACCCTCCATGAACCGTCAATCACGGCGGACAATCTCGGTATGAAGACTTGGGTATCTTCCTATCTTCTCTCGCGCCGGCTTCACAACCTTGGATCGCCACCAGCACTTGTTCCCTCGACGTCGGCTACTCCCTCCACATCGAACCCCCAGAAACCTCTGCGGGCACTCGAACTCGGTGCTGGAACAGGCTTAGTCGGACTTTCCTTTGCAGCTCTGCAGGGTGAATCTGCCACCGTCCACCTCACCGACTTGCCCGATATTGTCCCCAACCTCGCCCATAACGCTGCCTTGAACATAGAACTCCTCGACAGGACTGGGGCAAATGTCACCACCGGTTTGCTTGATTGGTCGGTCGCGCCGTCTCCCCTTCCAACTGCGGAAGAGCAGTTTGATGTGATTCTCGCCGCGGATCCATTGTACTCGCCCAACCATCCCAAATGGTTGGTGGATACCATTAATCCCTGGCTTAGCCGTGGGCTTGGTGCGCGAGTGGTGGTGGAGATGCCGCTACGAGATGCATATCTACCGCAGGTGAAAGAGTTCCGGCAGCGGATGGGCGAGTTGGGGCTGGCTGTGGTTGAGGAGGGCGAGGAGATCGGCTATGATGACTGGGAGAGTGCGGATGGAGGCGCATTAGCCGTCAACTGTTGGTGGTCGATTTGGGGATGGAGTGAAAGGGTATAATGGCAGTACTCCGAATGGCAGTACTCCGTACTGCCAGGTCATATTGGGAATGGGTGACCAAACGAAATGACGAATCATAACGGTACACGATAGATTAGAATAGGGATTCCTAGACGTTGGTTATTGAGCAATGCAAGCAACCCTTCAAGGTCAGACCTTAAGAATGAAATGGTAAAAATCAAGTTGGATGAAGGAGGAAACATTTTGTTGGTCGACAGAAAAGAGGAGCAGGTCCATCACGTGGAAATGACGTCGGTGCGACCATTCCGATCCATCGATGAATCTTGGATTTCTACTTTCTCCTTGGATTTCTCCTGTATTTCTTAAGGATTCGCAAATCCTAACGAGAAGAATGACTTGTGTTTATATCGATTTTCAGAAAATAGATCAATATATATTCTCTATCTCCGTGTGGTAAGTCAACAGCTCAATATCATTCAAGTATCAAGCAAATCTAAACCTAAGTCTAGACCAAAACGTCAGAAGATCAACTGATAAACCAAAAGTGCTATTCATAACCAAATCCAAGGACATAAACCACAATATAATCGCATATCGTACCATCGATATACCGACTGTGGTTCATTCCTTCGTCCTCGAACCTTTGGACCGTGCAGCATGGAAACATCGCATACATAGTATCGCATACCACCAAACACCTGCACAATGATCGGACTTCTAGCCCTAACCTCCATCCCAACGGTGACGGGCGTATCCCTCGCGTCTAGCGAGCAGCGCAAAGCAAACCAGCGCAAAGAAGAGGCCCGTCGCATGGTGAAGTTCAACATAGTAGCAGAATGCGACGGGGACACAGACGATGACCGCGAATTAAACGGGAAGACTGTCGTTGTAAGAGACGAAAAGGTAAGAATCCCCAATGCAAACCCACATGAAGACTCCACAGACATCACAGACATCACAGTCCCTCTGAACGCCATAACCAGAGCCCAAATCCCAGACCAGACAGACTAACACTATTACCCCCGCAGGTCTACCTCGCCGACCCAGATCCCTCCAAACGATCTCCACCGGCTTTCACAGCCCTGGCCTTCTATATCGAGTATCCGGAGCCGGAAGAATTGAAATACCTCAATCGCGAGCGTGGCCTCGGCCTCCCGACTTACGTCCAGGATAACCCGCCCCTTCTCAACTGGATCTATGCAGATATCAAAACGCATGAATTGCGGTATGGGAATCGGTCGCAGAGTGTGGAGCAGCTAGTCGAGCCGTGGGACTGGTGTAAGAATGAGAAGTTCATTTCGCTGAAAGGGAAGCTAAATTCTTTCATTGCGGTTGAAGAGGAGGTGGGTGAATGGGCGATATACTATGATCGTGATGGCGATGAGCTTGCGCGCGTTCTTGAGGAGCAGGAATTATTGGATTGTCCTTTTGTGCCTGTCAAGTTGGCGAGGAAGGTTGTTGAGGAGAAGCCGCCGCCACCGCCGCCACCTGCTCAGGCTGCAGCTCCGCAAAGTCAAGGGAATGGTCAGAGTCAGAGTCAGAGCCAGAAGTAGATATCATGACTAAGACGGGGGAGGTAAATATGTTTGTACTTCATGGGATGACTTGATGACTTAATGCGTTTATGATATGATCGTGATTATGGTAGCAACTTTGGGAATAGTGTATTGTACAGTAAAAATTGAACATTTAATCATCCAATCCACCCCAGCTACCAGCATCGCTGACATTGCCGCTAGTCGCTGCTGCAGCCTTCCTGTTGCGACTGGCCTCGATAGCACCCCTTTTGTTATTCTCCATGCGACGTTCAAATCCACTCTTGGTACTGATTCTCATGCCGCGAGCGCCCTTTCCATCATCCTCCTTATCAGTCAATCTCGGGGCCTGGCGCGCCTTGACACCGTGCCTCTTCATATCCTTCTTGCTGTTCTTGCTCAGATTCGGCAGAGCGTCGAGCAGCCATTTCTGGATGGATTTGTCGCCTTCTTCCCCGCCGCGTAGCTTCTCGCTGACGTCGATGATATTGGCAATGCTCTTCACGTAGGGAATGTCTTCCTTCGTGTAGTAGGTGACGGCGATACCGCCCTCGCGACCAGCACGACCGGTTCGCCCCACGCGGTGGACGTAGACGGCGGCCGAGTTGGGGATATCGTAGTTGACTACGCCGTTGATACCGCGGAAGTCAACACCACGGGCGAGCAGATCGGTTGTGACCAAAATCCAGATCTCGCCTTTGCGGAAGTCGCGCATAATGTCGGAACGTTGGCCGTCGGAGAGATCGGAGTGGAGAACTGCAATACGGGAGGATCCACCTGCTTCGGCGGGGATATCATATTTGAGTTCGGAGTGTAGGGCCACTGCACGGGGGATGGTTTGTGTGAAGATGAGGAAGGGGGGGCGAAGGCGGATATCTGATGCTGAGGCTGCAGCGGGGCGAAGAAGTTGGCGAAGTCCCATCAGTTTACCCTGTTCTGTTGCTGCGTACACGAGTTTATGGTCGATGTTGGGGATTGCAGAGTCTTTCAATCCAACAACCAAAC
The DNA here is from genome assembly GCA_030142185.1 of Penicillium thymicola. NCBI lineage: Eukaryota > Fungi > Ascomycota > Eurotiomycetes > Eurotiales > Aspergillaceae > Penicillium > Penicillium thymicola. Next base: position 20,023 of record LACB01000470.1, read on the forward strand.
GAAGTAGTGCATGTGGGTCGCTTGGCTTTTGTCCAAGATCTCCCAGTCGCTCTCTGATGGTTGACTTGGTGAGATCCTCGATATTCGATCCCATGGTGGCTGACCAAAGGCCGACACGCAAGTCGGGGTGTGAGCATGATTTCCAGATATCGAGGGTCTGTTCCCGGAACAACGGGTCCAGGAGGACATCGGCTTCGTCCATAACTAAACTCCGCACTAGAGGTAATGTTGCCATGGTGGTCGTCCGATTCGCGGAAAGAGCATTGACCAGCATCAGAGGTGTAGTGACAAGAATATCACTCTTAGTGACCGGGATGTTGGCGCGCTCCTTTGCTGGCTTGTTTTCGGCGTCTTCATCTTCCGATCCGGATGATTCTTCGTTGTTCTCTTCAAGGACATTGGCACCAGCATCCCCATCATCTCCAACACGCATACCCTTTCTCATCAGTGTGATCTTCACGCCAGTCCCAGCCACTAGCTTGCGGCCCTCGTTGACAATCTGGCTTGCAAGTTCCCTGGTGGGTGCCACAACCAGAGACAAAATACCATGCTCGTCGGGGTTTGAGTGATGGTGTCGAACAATTTTGTTGATCACAGGGATCAAGAATGACAATGTCTTTCCGCTACCAGTGGGCGCAACAACCAAAAGATCTGGCTCGGAAGGCTCCCCAAGAAGCAATGGTAGGGTTCCAAGTTGAACCTCTGTAGGTACGGTAAATCCTTGCTCTGCAACGTTCTCTGCGAGTCGCGAGGAGATCTTGTATTTAGAGCGGAGTTCCTTGAAGTTAAGCAGGGGCTCCGGGAACAAGCGTCTGGCACGCTTCTGCTCCTTCTTACTGAGAGTCGGCGCCTCTTCTTTCTTTGACTTCTTCTTTTTCTTCTTGGAATCTGTGCTAGATGTGGGCTGGACTTGGATCTCTTCCAAGTCGCGCATATCTGTAACCTTGATCTTGTGTGAATTCAGGATAGTGCGACGCTCCACTTCATCCATGGAATCATCGTCATCGGATACGGCATCCTGAGCAGACACTTTCTCATCGTCCTCGGTCGCAACAGCGGTTTCCGTCACACTGGCTGCAGGGCGCTTGTTTGAACTGAAAAAGTCGAGATCAGGGACATCTTCCTCATCTTGTTGGACAGCGGCGCTTCTTTTTCTTTTTTTGCCATTCTTGGCAGACTCGAGCTTGTCGGTCTCCGCGGTCCGGAAGAGCTGCGGATTGGCTGCTTTCCCAGTGGAGGGCAGACGAGAGTCCGAAGCCGATGAGGCGGGCTTTAATTTTGTTGACCTAGTCAACAATCTGAACGCATCCATATCTTTTGTTGGGTTGAGTCGAAAATGGTCGTTGATATTTCGAAAAGAAAAAAAAGTGGTCCGCCGACTTTCCCCCCGGGCCAATCAGCGTTGTGCATCCGATATCACCGCCGAGGTGGAGGACAAAACAACGAGAGAAGTAATTTCGATCGATGAAATAGTTTGGATATAATAGACATACCATATCAGGACTACGATTCGTACCCAGAGGATCTCCATGGTTACAGAGAGGTTTAAAGGGGGGGGGGGAAGGGAAACG
>LACB01000471.1:0-21587 GCA_030142185.1 Penicillium thymicola
TCCCTCACCCCACGCAGCCTCGGTTCTGCGGAAGCTGGAACCGGGTCCGTCGTTGCTGTGCTCTCGGCCACCCTCGCGAGGCGGGCCACCGGCAGAGGGCGAAAGGGGTCCCTTGCGCTCCCAGTTGTTGAAGTCACGGGGCTTTCCGTCGGACTCGAAGTTGCTGCGGCGGCCACCGCGGTCACTGCCCGCATCAGAACCGGCATCCATGCCACGTCCGAAGCTGGAGCGCTCAGGCGCACGGCGTTGGGGAAGTTCGGGAAGAGGGCCACGTCGGGACCAGTCAAGATCCTTGCCTTCCAGGCGAGATTCCTTGGCTAAATTAACCTGTCAGCTGAGATCTTTACCAGACACTAACCTTTGGTACTCACGAGGCTCCGCAACACTGGTACGGATGGAACGTCCCTGGAAAGACGAGCCAGAGAGATCCAGAGCCTTCTGCAGACCCTCGACGGTCTCGAACTCGACATATCCGAAACCCTTGGGGGCCTTTGTCAACTTGTCTTCTACGAGACGGACGCTCGTCACACCACATCCAGCGAAAAACTCGGAGATATCGGCGTCAGTTGATTCGAAGGAAAGGTTGCCAATGTGGCAAGTGTAGGGGGGCTGAGTGGGGAGATCAAGAGGCTCCCGGACGGCATATCCACCACGCTCGCGCTCTAATCACAATCTGTCAGAACCTGTTCTCTCTATATCTAACGCGGGAGGTATCATACCGAAACCGCCAGTGGAGCCGGAACCGAATGCCAAATCACCTGCGGGGCGACGGCTGAAGGTAGATGCCAAAGGCTGGGCTGTCCATATTGTAAGCAAGGGTTTCAATCAACGATAAGCATATTAGGATGTTAGGGTATCAGGCACACTACATACTGGCTATAAATTTTGTTAGTATCATTTCGCAATTTCCATAGCGGGGAAGATCTGCAACTTACAAGGAAGGGGCATATCCTCCATCTCATCAGCCCAAGAGCCAAGGCCTATAGTCGTCAGTAATCACATTCAATCATCCAAAATTTTCCCGGATACTCACTTTCATCAGCCAAGAAGCTGCTCATAGACATCTTCTGGGCTTTGTTTTTGGGGGCTGATATTTCATCATGTTAGCCAATCGCCCATGAATATTTTCGCGGGAGGGGGCGATGCCCTGGGGAAATGGAAGGTCTGGAACGAACCCATGATTGCGGTTTGAAGTGGGAAACGCGCCGGGATTTGTGCGCGCTTCTCGGAGGATAGGGTTGGATAGAAGAAAAGGTCAAAAGATCAGAGACACCTGGTGAGAAAGCCAAGAATCAAAATTTGAGTCAAGTGTGTTAGATTCAATATCTGCAAACCCACAGTGGAAAAGTTGGTAGAGGGGAAGTCGGCTGCGGCATGGAAGTGGACGGGTTACTAAATTTTTAGTGATGACGCTAGCCCAATCAGAGCCGCGAGATCGGTCTATACTGGAACTGCAATCATCTTCGAATCCATTTATATTCCTAGAATAAGGGATGTGAAAGTAATAAGTTACTCGTGCGTTTATTTGCTTCAAATGAGCAAAAAAAAAAAAAAAAAAAAAAAAAAAAAAAAAGAGGGAGAGAAAAATCCGAGTTCGTCCCTTATCTGTCTACAATAGTGGACTTCTTCATACTCGGCTAAAAATATATCATAAAATATACCCCAAAAACAGGTAACAGTACAGACTACACAACTTCATCCCTATTCCAACTTGATTGGCTAAAGTTTTGTCCTTCCAGAAAGTAGTCGGTTTGCAGTCGCCTTAATTACTTCAAAGTTGTAAGAACCAGCGGTATTACCAGTGTCTGGAGATCCTTCCGCATCAGTTCTTAGTTCAATATGATATACTTTAGTTAGTTACCGGAGCCTCTAGTACAACATACTACTATATAGGCCCGGTGTAGCCTTTTTGAGCGGAGGTTTTTTTTTTTCCCAGCCACTATGTAAATACCTCAGAACCTCTACCCGTGCCTAACACACGCCCATCGTAGAGAGTATCTACATCTTTTAGTAACCTAGCCGTGGTTTCCATAAATTGATCCAAGAAGAGAGTGCGACTCTCATCTAGTCATTTTAGGTTAAGTATAGTGAATTATAGCCAATAACTTTGATAATACGCTGATCAACAGCTACTCTAATACTTAAACTACTAAGCAGACACCCAGACATATAGTAACCCTGAAAACTGTATGACTATAAGTAAACGTCATTCCTATGCTTTGCCAGCCTGATTTCCAAATCTATGTATAACAAAATGCAATAACATTGCAAAGCTAGCTCGGAGATCCGAGCTTTGACTTCAACATTCACCTGGGAAAGCCTTTTGGCGTAGTAATAGGCAGTTCTTGGGGATTGCGCCTCGTGTTAAAGTGGAGGTTTGGCTTTTGAGCCAGTTGAAGTACATAAATAGCCACAGTTTGGGGGGAAATAAGGATCGTGGGGCTGACAAGTCTTGCAGGCGATCATCTGGACATGTGCAATGTGGGGATATATATATATCTAGTTATGGATCTTCACTCTCTTCATCCACCATTTCCCTTCATATTTAAAAAAGAGTCAGTCGCTACATAACAAGAATATAAAATATACGCAAACTCCTCAGTCCTCTTTTATCTCATTTAGACATCATTGCTCATGCCCTAATTCGTCATCTCCAGGGCTAGATGATAACATTACATAATCCAGGAACATTGATATGACACGTGACCGGAACCTTTCTGATTCGGATTGCTGCTTCGATGAGTGCATTCGATTACTGTAATTACCCCTCCATGACCCTTGAACTCATGCATCTCTGAGTTAGAAGAAGATATGGGTGACAAAATCAAAGATGTGCAGGACTTTCAGTCCAGCGGCCTCCTGTCGGCAGCCAAAGTCGGAGCCCTCAGCGGTTAGTATTTGCCCTTCATAAGATTGTTTGGGATACAGACACAATGAGTCCCTGGAGATGAAGTGCTAAATTTTCAACTAGGAACGGCTGGAATGATCTATGGAGGAGCCGCCGGGGTCATCAGATCTCCCAATCCCATGATTCATTCATTGTCATGTGGCATCCACTGGTTTGCATGCGGCTCAGCGTTTTGGTGTATGTGGAGACACCTTATGTTTTATATTGCTGATGTCTAACCTTGATATTGAGACAGGGCTGCGGAGTAACATCATTAAACATCACTACCAAGATAAAGCCTCGCTGAAGGAACGCACGTACGCGAGTGCTTTATGCGGTGGCATTGCCGGCGGAAGTGTAACGAAGTTGATGGGTACCGTATCCCGCATTGAAGAAAATCCTGTGGCATCACTTCTAACCAAATCATATAGGAGGCCGGCTGGTTCCGGGGGCTATCATTTTCTCATTACTCGGCTACTGTGGCCAGAGCATCTTCAACCGGGTGGACGCGTGGCAAATGGAAAATGCACACAAGACATCAAAACCTCTGATGCAGCGAATGGCTGAATCTAAATGGATCCCACTCCGTTCACTCTCTGACCAAGAATACAGGGAGATGTTGAGTGAAAAGCTGCTTAGCATTGAAGCGGAGATTGCTCTGCTTGACGATAAGATCGAGGAACTGGAGAAGTCTCGACCGGTCTCTTCAAGCTCGAAGTAATATTGAAAAGCGGGATATGTGACACTAAAAGGAAATGTAAATTATTGTACAATATGAGGAGGAAGAGACATAGATTCAAAGAATAATGAATATAAAGAGCCCGGGCCTGGAGACCCTGACAAAATGATCTCCCCTGAACCTTGGGAATGTCTTGGGTCGCGTGTCGATCAACCAGAACATACATTATAAACAACTATATAGGAACATTATGAGAATAGATTTGGAATATAAAGAAGCTTTACAGTATAATATATCAAAATAATACCAAAAAAGTCAAAGCGACGTAAAAAGAAAGAAGCCGGTTTTGGAAAATAACTAGCGTTCCGCTTTTTTTTGGCCAGTTCCTCCGACCTGTCCGGTAGCCCACCTCTTTCATCCTCCCTTACCCTTTAATTCTTCCCCGGCATGATTCGCCTACACTCCTTTTGTTTGAATCAGCCTGCAGTGCTCATCCTACTGAGACTTTGATGGATAAAGTCGCTGCTGTTCTGGAGTCTGGAATCCTCGATTCCAACCAGACGGACAGTAGAGACTCGGGGGTCTAATTAAACAGTATAATTGAACCCCGGCACGACCTCGATGTGCGAGTCGACACTGCCTGCCTGAGATCAGCCCCCTGCTGATCGCAAACCGCGATGACCCTCTTTAACCCGACCTCGATTCTCGTGGGATTCCTCCTTCTCTACCTCTCGTCTTTTTTCATCTTCGCTATCGTCCGGATCGCGACGGGAATTTCCATTCAACGGATCGGTTACTTTTCGCTGCGCCGAATCGCATACACCCCGAAGGAAGGAATACACATTGAAATCCGCGGCCTTGGATTATCGTTACACCCCTCGTCATTTGCCCAGCCAACATGGATCAGCATTCGGTTGACAGAGCTGAAGGTTACCGTGAACTCGGCGACTCTGGGGCAAGAAAAACGCGAAACGCCCCGCGGCATATTGGAGACATCTAAACCATCCGAAGACCGTGCCGCGCCCGAACCTGGCGGAAGAAGCAAAACATGGAGGACGTTAACACGAATCAAGGAACGTGTCAAGCGACTACACCGGCAGATCAATTGGCTGGCTCTCGTGGACCTGACTGCTATCGATACAACCGTCCACTTCGTCAACGCCGGTCAGATCCAGGTTGGATCGCTTTCCCTTTCAGTCGACACGCGGAGGAAGATGGTGGAACGGGGCAAGCTATTTCGTCGCAAGAAGGATATGTCACGAGACCAACGCCCAGCTGAGTGGATTATGAATGCTAAAAATGTTTTACTCAATGTCGACGGCCGGGAGCCAACCGAGATATTGGATAATGTGGGCGTGAACCTTCATGGACTTCTGCACAAAGATCTGGACGGACTCAGGGACGCCTCGGTGGCCCTCAAGATTGGACGTATGCATATTCCCTACGACGATGTCCGCACGATATTGCAACGCATTAAGCCGATCAAGAAATCCGCACAAGGGCCAGCGAATACCGAGACCGATGACGAGATATCATTTGCCGATTTTGTGGATGAACTCGACAAGCCCGGAAGCAGAGACGATGCCATTGTACAGACTGTGGCGGACTCAAAGGAGTTTGCGAGCTCATTACTTCGTGGTATACAGGAGATACAGATTGCTCTAAGCTTCTTCCGTGTTTCAAAGGGTATCCAGTCTCTGTCTGCAGGGCAAAAACCCGTATACCTGAACGTGGTATCGCATGAACTTGGAATTGATCTTCATAGGATGGACCCAAAGAGCCCGGAGCATCGCATGTATTTCCAGCGAAATGATGTTGCCCACCAGGCTCTTCTTGCTGCTATCTCGCTTTCAGTCAGCTTAGATGACGAATCGGGCGAAAGTGATAACATTCTATACATCCCCATGGCTACGACAACCATCAAAACCACACTGCCCTCGAAGACCGTGAGCACCTCTGACGATGAGAACGCCGAAGAGCGGAACACAAATGTCCTGTTCGCAAATTTGGTCGTCACATCACCTTCCGTTGATCTCCAACCGCAACATGTTTCGAGGCTGCTGAAACTGGCACAAAGCCGAGCCTCTTCTCCTCGAGCGAAGAAGCGAGATAATCATCGATTGATATCTCGATTACTCCCCAAGGCAAGCATCAAGCTTTCTGTTCACGAACCTGTGATCCGGTTTGTTCTCCCAGTCGAAAAAGAGTCTGGTACTCCCGATGATTACAACCTCCTTATCTCCTCCATCTCTTCCATTTCACTCGATATCGAATCCTCTCATTCATCTGAAGGCGGTGCCCACTATTCCCTATCGTCCATTTACCGGGTCGCCTCCCACAAATTCTATTACCAGACTCCGACAGGCAACAAACACAATTTGCTCACAAACGAGAATTTGGAGCTGAAAGCCCATCTGAATGCCACCCCAGAGGTCTGTGTAATCGCCTCAGGAAGCCTTAACGAGTGTTCAGTCCACATGATCGATGGGGAGGTAAACCGTGGAATTCGCGAAGTTTTACAGCAATTCATCACTCAAATGCAATCGCAGAAGCGGGTACCAATACCGACAAATGAGCAAAAGGCAAGCGTGTTGAGACGAGTGCCCCCATGGTTACTCCAGTTTCAATTTGAAGCCACAGGGTCCAGCGTGGAAATCGCTGGTGTGGACAGCACCGTCTCTGATATATCTCGTGGTGTCTCTCTGCAACTGCAATCGTGGACAGCGGAATACAAAGCTCAGAAAACGGAGAAAAATGTCGGAAGCATTGCCAGGCGACGTACTCCCAGCCATTCCACCATCGGCGATGAATCACCCTTTCGATTCCCTCCAACCTCGCCTCCCAAGGTCACTCACACCCAACGCGGCGCTTCAGATGGTCGGCGACTGGCTTTCCACGCGCGTGGTTTCGACGGCTTTGTCATTGAATCAGAGGATTATCTGGAACCTGAGCCATTCTTCTCTTTGCCTCGATTCGAGATTGCCCTAAGCACTCACAGTGATCGTCTCGGACCGGTCCTGCATGTCACCTCCGTGTTCAAGGGCATATACCTTCAATACTCACTGTACCGGTTCTACTGCCTCGGTGTTGCGATCTCTGTGATCCAAGACGTGCTCACGCCTTTGCCGGAGAAACTCTCGCAGTCTGCTGAAGGCAAATCCAGTGCGCATGAAAGCATATCGTTATTGCCGCCTCCAGCATTCAAATGGTCTCCAAAGAAGGAGCTGGTCACCTACGACATGAAGGCAACGGCTGTGCAGCTGAAGGCGAACTTGCCGAACGATCCTCAAATAATGATTCAGATCTACGGACTTGCCGGTGCTTCTCAACGTCTTTCCACCCCTTATGTTAAAGCCAGTCTTGTTCGCTTCCATGCGGAGGCACCCAAGCTCAAGGGTATTTGGGCAAGAATCGGCAGCATGAACAATGTCAGGCTGGACTTCCGAAAAATGAAGATGAAACATGGCAACACTTTGGTTGAAGAAAAATCGATTGATATATGGACAGACTTCATCCGAATTGGCATACCTCATCATATGGTGATGCATCGCATTTTTGATAACCTTATCAACACTTCCAAGGCTTTCAAACAACTGCATCATCGCTTCAAGAATGGCTGCAAAGAATTTGGCTCCAAGAGAGAACCAGAGGGCCCGAAGAAGGTGCCCAGGATATCTCTTCGCAGTAAAGCGTTGCTCTTCGAAATGGAGGACGATGGCTTTGAGTGGAAGCTGGGTTGCATCTATCGAGTTGGCCTGATTGAACAGATTCAGCGGCTGGCCCGGGAAGACGCCTTCCACTTGAAATCTCATAAAGTCAGGGAATCTGACCAGCGCCGCGCCACATCCCGATTACGAGCCAAATCGAGCCATCGGACATTGCGTAGCGAGCGAACTAGCCAAGATACAAGGCGAAGTAGGAGTGCTGACGAACGGCCGAAATCTAGCACCCAGGAACGTGGGAGAAGCCGCAAATACCGCTATGATACCGAGGGCGCGACCTGTCTCTCATCAGAGCAAAACATCTCTGTGGATTCCGCTTGGGGCCGACTTCAACAGTACAATGCTCAAGTATGGAAAGATAAGATCGATGCAGCTCTCATGTTCCAGGGCACTTCCATCAAAGAAGTCCGAAACCTCTTCTGTGGTGCAGATGAACCTCCTCCGGATGTGAAGGAGACCGAAACCATTCTTGCTATTCCGAACAGACCAGGTCTGATGTCAGCTCTGATCAGCGATGTCAATCTTGTTATTGATAAGCCCTCATTCGCTATCGATGAGTTCCCCAGTTACTTGAACCGAATTGGAAAGGGGATGCCTATGGATATGCAATACGGCTTGCTCATCCCAATGAGCTTCAATTTGGAAATGGGTGAAGCACGCGTCACCTTGCGAGATTATCCTCTAGATCTGTTGCACATCCCAGCTCTGCGCCCAGGACAGTCCCCAAGACTTCCCAGCTGGTCTTTACGAACAAACTTTGTCATTGCAGAAGAATGGCGTGACCATGAATCTGCAAGACAGGTCGAAGTGGAACTGGTTCCTGCATCCGAAGGGTCTGACGGCTCTCCCCGTGATGCGTTTATGATTCCGGTGTGGCGTTCTGTTACACCAGTCAAGACCTACTCAGACCCCGTAGTCCAGATAAACACAAGTTTGCCGACTAGCATTTCATGGGGTGTCTCATACCAGCCTGTCATTCAAGATATGATGAAGATCATTGAGGGTTTCACCAAGCCTGAGATTGATCCCTCGGAGCGGGTGGGTTTCTGGGATAAGATCCGACTCAGCTTTCATTCCCGGATCAAGGTTCTGTGGAAAGAAGATGGTGATGTACATCTGCGACTCAAGGGTTCTCGTGATCCATATGTGGTGACCGGTTTTGGAAGCGGCTTTGTCATGTGCTGGCGCAGAGATGTCCAATTGGATGTTAACACCAGTGACAATCCTATGGAATTCATGACTGTCACGAGTGGCGAATACGTTCTTGCTATCCCCGACTACAGCGCTGAAGCACGTTGGGCAAACGAGGCAACTACAGAGGAGCTAGACAACAGTTCTGCATCCAGCGAGCAGAAGAACGCCGCCCACTTCAAGAAGGTTGTCATGAAGCTCTCTGGCGATGTCAAATGGGCAGCAGGTCTCGTCTTCGAGCGGGATACTGACAATGATTCGAGGTCCTTCTCTTTCAAACCCCATTATGAGGTCATTCTCAAGAACCCTAAATTCGTCAAACCATCCGAGCGTGTTAATTACGATGCTTATCGTGGCTTCCGGAGTGATCACATCCACCTTTCTGTATCGATTATTGCACCGCAAAACAGAGACTGGGCTGTCGACAATGTTCAACCGTCTTCGAGCTACAACACCATCCATCTCACACCGCGGTTCTTCACCCACTTCTTCAACTGGTGGTCTCTTTTCTCGGGCGTGATGTCGCTTCCTGTCCGCCAAGGACCGCTCTGGCCAGGAGTGACAAAGACGAGCAAGAAATTCAATCGTCATCTGGCAACTGTCAAATACAAGATTCTTCTCGCACCTCTGTTTGTGGCCCACATATACAAACACAAGGACCGTGAAGATTACGCAGAGAGAGTTGTTACGGCCACAGGCCTGAAGGTTCGCCTTGATTGCTTGAAACTTGATATTCACCAACGTCGCGAGCAGATCAAAACACATGCCGTGGGTCGTTCAAAACAGACCAGGACAAGCGCGATGCGTATTAATCAAGCCCAAATTGATATGCAATCTGCAGACTTCCGCGCCGTGTCTGCCAGCATCGCAGGCACAACTGCGGAAGATGTCGAGCGCAACAAAGACGATATCCTCTCTTCCTTCCAGCAGCCTGTGCCATCAGTTGACTTGTCTCGGTTCACAATCCCTGATCACAACCTGGACTGGGTCGACATGGATGATTTCGTGGAGCCGGACTGGATCCTTCCACAGGAGTCGAATCCTCGTACCCAGATCTTACCTTTGGCTTTCACCCCGCGTTTCACCTACTTCCGCAACACAGATCATTGCGACATTGGACCCGATGAAACGGGCTACAGCACGTTTGGGAACGAACCGACTCACGAGTGTGTCATGTCTGAAACGAACGATCCTCGCCGTGTTCAGATTGAGTTGGTAAAAGACCGCCTTGCAATAGTCGAGGCACAAATTCGCAATTATGAACGCACAATTGGGGAAATGGAACTCAAGCTCATGAGGGACGTAGAAAATAATGAAAACCTGAGAGCTGAGCATGAGTTATTCCTTCGCCAGTCCGAGTCTCTGGCGAGACGACGTAAGTTCTTGACCACAACTCTCAATCGTCTTGAGAGGAGCGTCACACGTGACGAGCGGACACCATATGGCGACACACTTGGCAAAAACGTGGCGCCCAGCACTGCTTCTTTCCGAACAGGACGAACAGGTCGGGATGCTGACTCCACAACCGATGGCCGTTCTTCAGGTCTGGATGGGATTTACTCGTCGGCCAACGATGAGTTCGCGAGTGATTTCAACAATCGTTTTATGATCCACAATTTGCAGCTCAAATGGAACAACTCCCTGCGCAACATTGTCTTGCGGTACAGTCACCAAGTGAGCCAGCGACGTGGATTTATTTACTACATGTCTCGCCGCGCTGTCAAATTCATCCTTGATATCGTGGAGGAGCAGGACAAGAACAAACGCAAGCAGCCTAAAATGTCTAAGACGCAAACCCGAACCTCGCACCACGATGAGGAGCAGAAGGAGGTTCATGAACGCATCGAACAGTTGCTGAATGATGTTAACCGTTACGTGAATGTCGACGATAACGAGCCTGCGGACTCGAATACTCAATCTGATTCAAACACCCAATCTGATTCCAACATCCAATCTGATTCAAACACCCAATCTGATTCAAACCCCCAGTTGTCTTCTGATTCGGACAATTCGAGTGAGAATATCGTGCCGGAATTCACACCCCAGAACAGTTATCACTTGCGTCTCATTGCGCCTCAAATCCAGCTTCTCAGTGAAAAGAACCAGAAGTCGGTCTTGCTTGTTGCCGCCAAAGGCATGGAACTCAAGGTCGTCTCAATTATGGACAAAGCGCGTGTCGCTGACGATGTCAGCGGCTTGATACAGCGCCGTTTCTCCCTCGAAATGGACGGCGCCCAGTTCTTCGTCGCAACACAGAAGAAATTGATGGCGAACTTGCAGTTCTATGCTGGCAATAAGTACGGAAATGCGCCCGGATCAGCGTGGCCACCGTGGTTGACCTTGGAAGCTATGTTCGATTTTGAGCTGAATCCATTTGGATTCTCTCGTATTGTGCAAAAGACTTCAGCCACCCTGCGTTACGACAAGTTCAACAATCTCCGCCTCAAGTACAACGAAGAGGTGGTAAAGGGTCAGCAAGGACCTGATCCTGAGGATCAAGAAGACCGCATAGACTCGATCAGCGTTGACTTCCCTCATTTCCGCGCGATTTGTGATTCTGCAGAGTACTATTCTATGTACATCATTGTTCTGGATCTCATGCTCTACAGCGAACCCCTCGAAAAGGTCCGGAATGAACGCTTGGAGAGGATCATGCTCACTTCCGACTTCAGTGACCTTCGTGGCGCCCCGGAAATGGTGTTCAAGCTTCAAGCACGCATTCGCCAGTTGGAGGAAATCAAAGATTACTTCCAGATTAACGCCAAGTTCCTGGACAAACAGGGCTGGGAGGATCGGTTGGCTCTCGAACGCGACTTGTCTCAATGCGAGGATGAGCTTTTCTTCATGATGAAAGCAATCACAACTTCCCAACGGCGAATGGAACCAAGTTCGTCCAGGGCAGCTGGTGTCCACGGCTTACTACGTTGGAGCATATCCGCGAGTGAAGTCGTGTGGCACCTGATGAAGGAGGCTTCTGAGCCCCTGATTGAGTTCCAGCTGCGTAATGCTTCATACGAACGAACCGACAATACGGATGGCTCGAACCACAACCTGGTATCGATCGAGCGACTATTTGGGTTGAACCTGCTTCCAGACGCTATCTACCCTCAAATTATCGCACCTTACCTCGACGGCGCGCGTACCCTGGATGACTTCATGTTGCGCGTCAAATGGCACATGCTGGAGGCTGTTGCCGGTATCCCCGTGCTTGACAATTTCGAAGTTTCAATGTTCCCGCTCAAGATTCAGCTCGAACGCGAGCTAGGCCAGAAAGTCTTCGAATATATCTTCCCCAACGTGGGCTCCAGCGCCTTTGAGGCTGGTGGCTTCTCGCCTTTTATGATCAAGAACATGAAGCCGCTTGAGGGTTCGGATGGGGAAGACGATGACGAAGGCTTGAACGGCGCGCCACTGAGACGCTCAACGAGTATCGATGGTGATAGCTCGTCTATGGACAATCTCGCCGTCTCTAAGGGACCGGGCTCCATCGAACTGCGACTTCAGCCTACACTATCGCTTTCAGATGAGGCTAAGTCGCGTAATCGCCCAGGCCATCTGAAGGGTCTTGTGATGACACCTATCCACCAGGATAGTTCTCGACTAGGTGTATCGGAGACCGCGCGCAAAACGGGCCGTCCTGCCACGACTGGTGGTCTTAGCAAAAAGAAGTCCGCTGATAGTCTGCGCGTGTTGACCAAACAGCCCACTGAAAGATCCCTGTCCAGCCACAGTGCCAGCGAAGACAACCGCAAGAAGTTCGGAATGGGTAAAGGATCGAACAAGAACGGCAAATCCAAAGAGCCAACCGACGACCTGTCCCAAATGATCTCCCGCGCCTCCAACTTCATGACCCTCGCACGTGTGAAGGTGAATGATGTGGTTCTCTGTATGAGCTACAAGGGCAAAGGAGAGCACAACCTGGAGGATCTCCATGATTTCGTCTTCCGCCTTCCAGTTCTTGAATACAGCAACAAGACATGGTCAAACCTGGATCTTGCCCTGCGTCTCAAGAAAGACGTGATCAAAGCCCTTATCTCGCACGCCCCCGCCATTCTTGGCAACAAGTTCTCCCATCACCGACCCTCCAAGCAGCAACAAAAGCGTTTCCGTGAGCTTGCAAGCTCGTCTCAACTTCTGCCAGATACATCCAACTTGATCAACCCAAGCAGTAGCCAAGCCCAGAGCCTGGCCAGCTATGACTCTAATAGCGATTACTCGGAGTCACGCTCACGAAAATCTATGCAGTCGAATGCCTCGCCGTTGGTTAGGACCGCCTCGTTGAGCTCAGACGTCCACGGCGTAAATTATTCAGACCCCACCATCCCTGACGCACGGTCCGCTAGTGAGGTGGATGTAGATTCTCGCTGGGAGGTTCGTGTTCTTTCGTCTCCTCGTGTGTCACCGTGAATATCCCAGAATGTTAACACAGAATGTTTAGGCATCGCGTCGATTTGTCAATGCCCCTCCACCCCAAAGGCCGATGACTTCTGGTAACCCCGTGACTACGGTTCGATCTGGCAAGAATGATCAGGATGACAGGTATGGATCCCGTCTCCGGCTCATTTATTGCCAAGGCAAAGAAACTGACTGACTCATATAGTCACATCAAAACAATTCGCAGCATCGGCCGGAAGTTGACATTCCGGAAATGATCGCTTCATCTTTCCCTGCACTATATCCCTTGCTCTTTTTCTCTTCGTTGCTATTTTGCCTAATACCTCTACACTGTTTTAAAAATTCTTATCCTTTGTACACCACCACCACCTTATTCCCACCAGGCCCCTCGTGTCTCCTAGATCCCCTCTACCTGCATTGGGCCGTACATAGGCGTTCTGTGTTTTCTTCTTTTTTTCGGTGTGTCTATGGCGGCGAGAAATTTCGTGTTTTGACTACCCCAGCTGTCCGAGGACAGTGGCATAGAGGCGAGAGGGTAAACGTTTCGATTTTTCTTTTCTTTCTTATAATCTTTTTAGTATCATCCTTTTGACCCTGACACCTTGTTTCCTGCTCGGACAGGTGGCCATTGCTCTTCATACATGTACACACCGGTGGCTTTCCTTGCCTACAATATAAACCAAGGGAGATAGATATTTAAGTGTTTGCTAGTCTAAACGAATTTTACATATCTATAACTAACCAAGCAGGTCCATTGACCAATCATCTACGATTCTTTTTTCTCTTTTTCGAAAAAGCCCTATCGGGGTTATAGAAGGAAGCTACTGAGGGAGGTGTATAGCGCTCAGGGTTCTTTTGGCCTGAATAGTGATGCTTTTCAACATCTCCATCACAGCTTATACCTAGAAATGTAACAGAGATCCTACGGAGTTGCGATTGGAGAAACAACACGGGAGGATTCGTCTCAGAGCAGAAGGACGGAGAGAGAAGAGAGGAAAAGAGGGAGAGAGAAGCTAGATAGCTACTACATGTGGATCTGTCTCATATGGAGTGATATGCCTCAGGCACCTAGGCACCCAACAAAAGGTCCTATGTAGTCTATGCTTTTTACTGCCTTCATATACATCTAAAAAGACTTTACATTTAGGAAAGCCCCACCAGCGGACCGGGTTGAGACTAATGGGGGCGGCCCCGTGGAAAGTTTCAATACGCGGTTTCTGGCGTTGTTAGGGCCAATTTGTCTGGATACTCCAGATGTCGCCAGGTAGCCTCGGATAATATCGCTAACTATTTACATCGACTACTGTTCAAACGTTAGAAGAAAGGGAATTAAGTAGGATATGAGAAAATCAACCTCTTTTCGATTTCAGGGAATGACAGATGTCTGTGCCCCTCTCTGGGGCCATATCCCCATTGCTTGAACTTGGCTTGAGAGAGAGATCGAGAAAGACGGAGTAGGTCCGAGTTGTAGAATCTCTGATGGCTGGTCCGTCGATAACGAGCTTTGCGCGAAAGCGGTACCAGTGAATCTTGAATCTGGAAGGGAGAGGGTCTTGGGCGTTCTGACAAATAACAGGAGGAAGAAGTGAACCTGAACCTGAACCTGTTGTTGTATTTAAAGAAGAGTTTGGATTCACCCTAGGGGGATCGTTATTGCCGATCTGCCGTTCCGATGCATCTTCAACGCTAGAAACTATACTAACTATATATTGAAGCAGAATAACCTCGATATCCAAGTCCAGAGACTGTTGGCTGTAAGATCCCGTGCTCTGCTATATCCTACTTATATGCTTACCTCTACCTATCTATCGGAGTTGTGGTGTCTTAAAGCCATGTATAATATGGATATAACAGGAAGGCCAAAACCCAAGAACGGGTTAGAGAAGTCGACTGGAAAGACCCATTTGCGGGTTTAGGGGTTTTGGCGTCGTCTGGCAAATGTGCCCAAAATACCTCGTTTCCTCCTCCCACTCGAAGGTCGGCCAAGACGCGGGATTTGTTCATCTTCTTTTTTCAATCGAAGTAGAGTTGCCAAAAGGGGATTTAGGTACTATTCAGGGTCCAAATACGGAGGTCAATGTCCCCGCTTGATGTGAGGGCATATTTAATTGGAGCAGATTGACCAAGCATATGGCGCTAAGCGTTTTGGATAAATAGCCCTAGGCTGAGCTCCCCACTTTCCTTGTTTCAATAAGAGAATCAATGCTCCTTATTAGGCTAGATTCTTATTCCATTCACCAATAATATCTCTTCCTGTCTCGATAGGCTGAATAGGCTAAATAGCCTTGGAAAGTTATACAACATTTATTTTTTAGATAGACGGATATGCCAAGCCTCTGTCACCTCAGGCTTTTGAGTAACGAGGTAAGTCTAGTGGTTTACATCCATACTAGGTCCCATTCAGACTTTAAATAGGCATTGCTGCAGCAAGACCATCCGGTAGGCCTTCACGAAGGCAGATTTTGTAGGAAAAGCCATGCCAGATGTCAGGGTTTTGCAGATGGCTTTCACCAAAACAACCTCAAGCCGTGTTTCAGATACCCCTGACCTGTTCCATAATAAAGCCTTTGTCATGTCTGACAAAAAAGTACATGCCATGAGATCAAGTGGCCCAGTTCCATCGGTTTGTTTCAAAATAATATAGAACACCTCGGCATCATGAAATAGCCAGGGCCAGAATGCGTGTGTAATGTAAAATACTTGGAGAGCAGAAATCATATAAAGACAACATAGCTCCCTCACTGGTAGCTCCAACACACTCCTCTTGAGCAGCTTCTTCCGTTCGTTCCTATCTCAGTATATTCGCTTTCGTTGGGCTGGTTCCTCAAATCGTTCTAATTCCTTTTGTTATTTTCATGATGAAGTTCTCTTTGGTGGCTCTCGCAGCCATTGCGCCCATTGTCTCGGCCCATTATTTCTTCGACACCATCGTTATTGACGACAAGGAAGCTACCGAGTATGTCCGGTCCAATACCCGTCCCGAGAAGTACAACCCAACCAAATGGATCAACACCCGCGACGACATGACCCCCGATATGCCTGACTTCCGCTGTAACAAGGGAGCCTTTACCTTTGCTGGCCAAACCGGTACGGCTGAGGTGAAGGCCGGGTCCAAGGTTGCCATGAAGCTTGCTGTTGGTGCTACAATGCAGCACCCTGGTCCTGCCCTCGTGTACATGTCCAAGGCCCCTACCACCGTCAACAAGTACGAGGGCGATGGCGAGTGGTTCAAGATCCACCAGGAGAGTGTTTGCGACAAGAACAAGGACTTTACCAAAGATGCCTGGTGTACTTATGACAAGGATCGTATTGAGTTTACCATTCCTGCGAATCTGCCCAATGGAGAATATCTGATTCGGCCGGAGCACATTGGTATGTCTATGACAGCATTGGTATAAGCAAAGGATACTAATTCCCACGACAGGTGTGCACGGTGCCGCGGGTGGGGAAGCCGAATTTTATTACGGGTAAGTGAAGTTCTCTCACACCTCTCCTTGTTTTTCTTCATTCTTTTCCGCGGCAATACTGACAGAACCTTTAGCTGTGCTCAAGTCAAGGTTGTCGGTGGTGGCAATGGGACCCCCGGACCTACGGTCAAATTCCCCGGTGCTTACAAGAAAGACGACCCTTCGTTCAACTTCAGCATCTGGAATGGCTACAAGGAGTACCCTATGCCTGGTCCGGAAGTCTGGAGTGGAGAATCGGACTCCAGCTCGGCTTCTTCTAAGGTGGCTATTAGCAACGATTCAGCGGCGGCTACTACCTCTAGTAAACAAGCTGAGGACACTGACGCCTTCGCTCGTTGTGCACGCTCGTGCTTCCAGTACCTATAAGGACTAAGCGTGTTCCGGATCTATTGTTGATTTGCTGGGGTTTGGGGAATTTTGATATCCACGCCGCTTCGATCAGTCGTTTCCAGATGTTATCGCTTCTTGCTTAGCCGACTTTTTCTTTATCACTCAGAACTTTGTTGTATGAGAATGTTGCAGAGTTCCCAGGAAGAGAGAAAATCGTGCCACTTTATTACGAGTTTGTCATGTCTACATAGTTTCTACATAATGTGTGGTAGTTTGAAGATACGATTTACTCTTTTACATGATTCACAAACTCCAATTTAGAGCAATCCAGGGCATGATGAGAGATAATCCCCCCCTGTCACTTGCAAGTACAAGAGACAGGCCAGGCTGCTGGCCGTGATGGTCCGCTGGTGTGCGAGACTCTGAGCCTCGTGTCATAGAGGATCAATCTATGTAAAGATTTGAACTTAGCAGGAGAGGACTTATTCGAAGTAGTACGTCAATAGATCATAGGAGTACTATCTGCCTGCGTTGGCTCGAAAGGTGTGTTTTTTGCTATGACGATACTATATTCAATAACACTTGTATTAAAAATTAGGTGCCAGGGGCCAAGGGCAACTCTCCTAACAGGGACAATGACGCTTCCTGTGCCAATAGCGTTTAGCTTTTTTTCGGTATTTTGGAGAGAGATTGTTGACAGGTCTGTCTGTATAAACGTCCGTTATCTTACCCATTCTGAGCTAGACCAAAAATTTCCCAACAGACAATTCGTCCCATATGGATGTAGTATACAGCATAGTTGACGAGAATTGGTTCCTTTAAGCTAGACCAATAGGTATCCAGACCCTCCAATTTTGTCTATCTTCAATCTTGAGATGCTCATCACTCATTAAGATTGGGTCTGTACTAGAAGAGCGAGAATATAAAAATACTTAACGCATACAAATGCAGGTTTTAGATCATCATCAACAATTATCTTTGCTTCTATTACTTGCCTCTTGTTGTTACTCACGTAGTACGTACATCAATACTTCCATTTCTCAGCCTACGTGCATTTATCGTCGGGAAACCCCATTAGCTTCACACCACTTGGTCCGATCTATTTTCCTTCTTCTTCTTCTTCTTCTTCTTCTTGATGTAGTGGATAGTGCTACAGTGAGGAGAAAGCAGAAGAAGAATCATAATGTATCCATAACTAACAATCCAGGGGTTATATACCCTGGGAAAAACCATCTGAACAAAGGGCCCAGTCTGTAACAAACTAGTAAATTGGCAAACAAGCATGCCTGGGATGATGCTCCAACACCTCTTCTTCCTCTTCTTTCTCTTTCTCTTTCTCTTCCTCGGAATCCTCACCTTTTGCTCACTCTCGTTTTGTACCCGCCTACCAACTCAGTTCCCTTTCACCAACCATTCGGATGACATGACACCAACCTCTAGCAGTGTCTAGATCTCCTCCACAATAATGCCAGTCAATGACTTTCTAGAAGCCACCCCCTTCGATCTAGTCACTCAAGAGGTAGTCTATTTGCTGAACTATCCCACCGCCCACTCCTTCCCCACCAACCAAATGATGTTCGCAATGGTTACGTGTCTAACATAAGTCTCTTAGATTGACAAGGAAGCTGTTGAAGAAACTATTGAGCAAATCCTAAATACTTCCCCCGAGAATCCAGGCGAAATTGATGAGATTCCAGAACTCGACGATCCTCGCTGGAATAGCGTGAACGAGAATAAGAACGAAGATGACGACCTCACACAGCGTGCCTTTGAGGAGGTCTTTGAAGAAGCAAAAGATTCTGTCAAACATGCCGAAAACATACAAGAAATTCTAAGTTTCATGGGAGAGGAAGCTAAGGACCCAACTTTGCCATGGGAAACGGTATTCTTTGATCTACATGAGCTGGATGAATCGACCAGAAGTGAACTGTACAAATTTTCCCGGAGCTGCAAAATCGAAGGCGAAGCCTACCCACAGTTTGAGGACTACGATGAACCTATATGCGGGACAAGAAATGCTTGGCGCAGCGAAGACGTTGAGATTGATAAGAAGTGGGAGATCCTGGTCAACGACTTGTACGAACTTTCAAAGGGAATGATCATCAGTAAAAGTCTCACTAAGCCTAGTGGAAGGGGGGATGCACCCGTGGCTATTCTGTGGAACTATCCGACGTGGACAACTACGAACATCTGCTGGTCCCAAGTTTTAGACAGCTGCAATCCTTGTCTTAGAATGCAGTATGCCAAACTAGGACCAAACCGTTACATTCGGACCCAAAACAAGATTCCCATCCGAGGAAAATGGTCAAAACTCGGAGCAAACTGGGCCCAATATCCTAATTGGGAAGAGATTGAGGCCAAATGTCTCCAATTCTGTCGATGGCTGAATACCCGATCCAATATCATTATTATATTGGGCAGAGGAAATGCTCTCACCCCGCTGGATCGTCTTATTGAGATGGGAAATTCCCTCGAGTCTATCCCGGTGAAGATAGGTTGCAACAAGCAATTCAAGTTGTACGGCCAAGAACCCCAGGTCAAGATAATTCGCGATCGTCAAACGAAAACGATAAAACATCTTGTGTTCATAGGGCTGCACACTCAGACATTTTTTCACGATATCCCTCTTGAATTCCGTGCATACCAGGATATTTCCTGGAACAGTGCTTGTGGACTGGTTGGGATTCCAGTACCGAGGCCAATTTACTTCCTTCGGCATGCCTATTGGTTCAAAAAAAGACCAGATCTTCGATTGAAATGGAGCCAGCTCTGTCGGGCCAGGATACTGCGACACGCAAAGATAACCCAAGACAGGCTCTTTCCAGAACACGCAGTGAGAGCGGCTTTCAGTGCAACACTCGCTCTCAATCCAACCTTTGAGCTAGCCCCGACAAAAATGGTAGTTATGTGGGAGCCATAATCCGCATGTTCATTGCCAAGGCATGGGCAAAACAGTCAACAGAGAATTGGAGAAGGACCCCAGAGGCGGCGATGATGTTTGGTACATCCATCTCAAACCTATTGGATCCGGTCTCTATCAGTAAGCGTAATGCTACAGTGCGAACAGAGGAGTGGAAGATCTCAGATGCGGCAAAAAGCAAAAAGGATGGTTTACTCAGAGCAGCTCGGGGTCCTAAGAAGTTCGGAGCATGGAATTCCAGACTTGATGCCCTCTTTAAAACTAAACAGGTCCGTGAGCGGGTCGCCGCTGACCCGCAAACACTGACTGCTATTGGTATTCACTCACAGCAGAGATTGAAGAATCTACGCTCAGTCTCAAAGGCGAGGATGACCTCGTATTTCAAGGCCCATGTGATCTGGTACAGCAAAACTTACCCAAAGGGCCTTCGATTTAAGGGCGATGGTGGGATTCAACCTGACAGTTTTCCATACGACACAGTTGACCACCCAGCTGTCAGACTCCATGGGAGCTGGGGCAAAAACAAGAGAAAGGATTTCCAGGATTGAATCCGTTACTTTCTTTTTACAAAATCAGAGCCTCCAGGAGCTGGTAGTGCGGGTGCATCTGTTCGGGGCAGAGGCCGAAGCACGCAGTGTATGTGCTGGAAATGCTGTTTAGTATGAGATAGGAGGCTAGAAAGACACAACGCATAACCCATTGTATCAAGTGAAGATAAATGAAATTCCTATAAAAAAAACCCCCTATCCTTAACACTCACACACTCTCCCCCCCCTTCCCCTCTTTACTGTTTCGTTATAATAGGCTGTATTTTGCCCAACATAATAAATGCTTAAAGCAACAAATCACACTGATAAGATAAGGTGTGAAAAAAGAAAGAAAAAAAAATGATGCAAGCTGTGGGATTTGAACCCACGCCTCTTTCGAGACCAGAATGCTTCACTGAAACAGTGAAAGAGGTAATTCTCTTGAGTCTATGATATTGTTAGTGGAATTCAGATTAAGAATTGAAAGAGACTTGATAACTAACCTGGCGCCTTAGACCGCTCGGCCAAACTTGCCCGGATAAAATTGTTCTTCGTTTATTGATTCTTAAGGAGAGGGTTTCATTCTTTTCTCGGTCCGTTCGGGAACAAGAATTCAACTTATAAGCACTGCTTGATATATAAAAACAGTATAGGCCTTTCGGGATGTATTGTTTTTTGTCTCTTGATTCTTAAGGAATAAGAATATAACTCACGAGCACCGCTTGCAACTAGAAATTGAAATTTGTTTCCGGGATGGGAGTCCTTCTGTAATAGAAGAGCATAACAATCTAAATCGTAAATAGTACCGAGAACCTATATAAGCTCTAAAGGTTTGATAAAGAATCATTTGCCTTAGGATATACATTCATCAAAAGAGAGTATAAAGTGAGTTGAGTATAAAGTGAATTGAGTAGAAAGTGAACTGAGTAGAAAGTGAACTGAGTAGAAAGTGAATTGAGTAGAAAGTCAACTAAGTAGAGAGTTAATTGATTTCACGTATAACTAACTAGCTATATCTAGTTAGGTAACTAAGTAACGTGCCTAGTCACAACCTAACCGTTACCCCTACTAGATTTCTACTTCTATAAACCACTACTTATATCGAAAGAATCTATCGATTCTTCATCTGATTTATCTACTTACAATCAAAGTAAGTAGTTCCTATTAGGATCGGTATCAACGACTCTATTTAATCTCCTCTCCCCCTTCTTCTTCTTTTCCTCTTCATCATTCCTCATTCATCCTCATTCATCAACATTCATCATCAGCAGTTACCACTTATAAATATACAGCTACATTGCTCCCCCTCTTCTCTCTTCTCCTGGCTTCTCATGAGTTTATATATACCCGTCAACTAACAATGGATACCGGTGCTAGTCGTGATCCATCTAAACCCCTCCTCTCTGTTACGAGCCAAGTCTTTGAATGAAAGAGTGCATTTAACGAGAAAAGCAAAGATGGGGAGAAGA